>JASDQU010243006.1:121720-144316 GCA_032191745.1 Picea mariana
TCTAATTTCTCCATTAAATTTATTATTGAAATAATTTATTTTGTATTCACTTTGAATTGTAATACACTCATCACTTCACTTTATTATTTACCTTTTAAAATCTCTTAAACCACTTTGACTACTTTGACCTTTTGGGGCTTCTAGATGACATATCAGGGTCCTCCAACTTCGTAAGGCCATAAATCTCAAACCGTGAGGAGTTATGTGACATTCGACATACCACCAGAAATGGCATGACATGTACTATCCATATAGAATAGTATTATCTTAAAATATATCATAACTCATATTGTTACTCATCAAACAAACTTGGGTCCATTACCCAAACCTGAGGTCTCCAACTTCTCATGGCCATAATTCTTTAACCATGAGGAATTATGTGATGTTCCACATACCACCAGAAATGACATGAAAAGAACTATCCAACTAGGATATTTTCCCTGACAAATTTACTTTCCTTCATCTCATTATTCCACAATTAAGCATGGGTTCTCTTACTCCACAAAGCATCTTCCCGTGAGGGCTTTCACCATAAGGGGACCACTTTGGAGTTCATCCATATTTACTTCTTATCAATCATGAAAAAAAATAATGCATCATATTTACATCAAACAATATTGGGTCCATTACCCAAACCTTTGTGCTACGGGGCTTTGTTCAAGGGTTGACGTCAATGACAACCAACCTTAATCAACAAAACTGATTTCTAAAGGAACCTACTCTGATACCAATTGTTGTATTACCGAGAGGGGGGGTGAATCAGTAATATAGAAATTTAATTCTTTTTAAGCATATAATCCAAGTGTTATATTAATGAAGCATTATCATCCAATAACTACAGAGTAAATAAGTAATGAACAAATGAACAAACATACACATACACAGTACACCAGTGTTTTACATAGAAACCAAAATCGGGAGAAAACCACGAAATTTTTTTTCTTATATGTCTTGAAGAATTACATTAATTGGAAGTACCAACATCCTTTGTTTTCCAACTGCAACTGGAAGGAGGCTCCAACCCCTAGTTTCTTAGGCTACAACCTGAGGGAAGCTCCAACTCCCCAATTTTCTGGCTACAACCAGAAGGAGGCTACAACCCCCTATGTTCTTCGGCTACAACCAGAAGGTGGCTACAACCACCTTTACTTGCTCCATATTGCCACTCTGAAGTAGATGTAGAATTATGGAACCACTATCTACTTGTCACTGTGAGATATAACACTGTAAACATGTACCAATAAATCTGAACCATGCATCAACCCGTACCTCAAACTGTAATCAACCTGTACCATAAACAAGTGCATCAACCATGCACCAAACTGTACAAAATAAACTGTAATCAACCTGTACCATAAACAATTGCATCCAACCATGTACCAAGTATGTACCAATCATGTGTCAACTATTCATCAACTATGAATCATCAATATGTATCAACTTCATCAACTATACACCTCATGTATGTGCCAACCCATCAACTACTTGTCTCAACCATGTACTCAACATGTACCTCAACCAAAATCGCTCATCAATTTCATCATCCAAATCTAATTTTTAGCTATGTAATAGACTTGGTGTATGTGATCACATTCTTGCAAACCTTCCTTAACTTCAACAACAAGAGACTAGCATTTTCATCAAACATTTATTTAGTCTCACATGCCTAGTTTTGGATTAGTCAACAACCCTAACTTGAAGTAATCATAACTTTGTACCTGTAATGTATAAAGATATGAAACTGATACAAAATGTTCTTCAATGTGTTTTATGCAATTCCTCCAGGTTTCACTACTTGGAACCTCTTAGAAAAAGGAGTTATAGAAAAAATGACATACCTTGCGGAATTCTAGGTTATTCTAGAGAGATACCTTGTAGAGCGGGCTCCGCACGGAATATTTGTTGAATTGATATGAAACTATGACATAGAATAATAAAGAAGGTATCCTAACCACCACATTTGGTTTCATGTAATTTGGATCTGTTATGAATAAGTTATGACGTTTTTACCTGAAACACTGTTTTTGACTAGTTTCAGGACTAGCCACAAACCCTATTTTCCACGGAGTGTAAATACAAAACTACAATGACCCAAAAGATGATTTTTTTACCACATATACTTGGATATGTTTTATCAATGGAATAGAAATTTCATGATATGAATCATTATAGAAAAAACGTTATAGTGAAAATGGTGAGATGACCTGTAAATAACATACCTTAGAAAGCACCATCAAAAGAATTTATCCTTCCTTGCATTTTGGCCTTGTTTTCTTCACCTTACCTCAGAATTTAGGCTTAGATATCCTTGGTTACCTTAGACACCTATAGATATTCAATATGCTCAAGTTTGATTAAAATGAGAGAGCCTTGCCTCTTATTTATACTCTCCAAGTAGCTTCCTTAAAAACATCTTCTAGGTCACTTGGCCCCATTTTCCTTATTTTAGGGTTAACCCACTTCTAATTTCTCCATTAAATTTATTATTGAAATAATTTATTTTGTATTCACTTTGAATTATAATACACTCATTACTTAACTTTATTATTTACCTTTTAAAATCTCTGAAATCACTTTGACTACTTTGACCTTTTGGGGCTTTTAGATGACATATGAAGGCCCTCCAACTTTGTAAGGTCATAACTCTCAAACCATGAGGAGTTATGTGACGTTTCACATACCACCAGAAATGAAATAAAATTTAATATCCATATAGAATAGTATTATATGAAAATATATCATAACTCATACCATTATCCATCAAACAAACTTGGGCCTATTACCCAAACCTGGGGTCTCCAACTTCTCATGGCCATAACTCTCTAACCGTGAGGAGTTATGTGATGTTCCACATACCAACTGAAATGGAATGACAAGAACTATCCATATAAGATAGTTTACCTAACAAATTCATTGTCCTTGATCTCATTATTCCACAATTAAGCATGGTTTCTCTTACTCTGCAAAGCGTCTTCCCATGAGGGCTTTCACCATAAGGGGACCACTTTCGAGTTCATCCATATTTACTTATTATAAACCATGAAAAGACAATAATGAGACATTTAAAATCAAACAATCTTGGGTCCATTACCAAAAACTTTGTGCTGCAGTGACGCAGTAGGGACACGACCTCCACCTCGTCGCGCTCCTGCTCACAGGATTGTTCAATTCCTCATGCGAGTCGAATCAGCTCTTTCGATTCCTCCATGGAATCTCTGCTAAAAACCTGATCCACAGGTCCTTAATTTTCCCACACGACTCTTCTACACTTAACCGTGAACTCTCCCGATGTAATTTTGGGTTTCAGAGTTTCTTCTGTTCTGATGTCGAGAGTTCCTGTCCTCTCAAATTCCCGAACTCCGATTCACTGATGCGCTCCTTTACGCGCCTTAGCCCCTCCTGGCTAGGCCATGGTCCATGCAACCTCTTCTTATATGACTGCAGTCATATTACTTTTCGAGATTCAGGGTTTCACGATCCTCAATGTCACGAACCTCTGTCCCCGCGAACTCTCGATCACTGATATGTCAATGCGCTCTTTTCTGCCTTAGCCCCTCCTGGCTAGGCTCTGGTCCATGTGACCACTCTCATAATACCACAATCTTATGTCTTTCAGGATTTCCCAAATCAAAAAGTCTGACCTCTCGACCTCTTGACTCCCGAAATGGCCTTTCTCGCCTTAGCCCCTTCTGGATATACCTTGGCCCACATGACCATTATCTCACAAGACCGTAGACTTGTCCCCTATAGGGGTTTTGGACATCGCAATGCTGAAATGCACAAACCCCGTGTCCAAGAGATTCTCGATATCCCGATCACCGATATGACTTCAGCTAGCCCCCACACAACGGAGCTCTCCTTTTCTTTCAAAAAATCAGACTTTGCGATTCCGAAATGCAAGTCCTCCTTGTCTCTAGGACTCAGGAAATGCCAATCCCTGATGCGTCGATTTGACCTTCTATCAGGATTTTCCCCAATAGTCTGGATCTTCCTCGATAGTCTGGATTTTCCTCGATAGTCTGGATTTTCCGCGATAGTCTGGATTTTCCCCGATAGTCTGGAGGTTTCAATGCTCTAATGATAGAAATCCTCTATCAACTCAAAACCCCGATAGCCGATGTACCGACGGGTCCCCGATCTCCACCACGTGTATCCACAAATAGACGGTCCAGATCGCTCCCAGGAAATTTACCATGGAAATTGACGATCTCCTGTCCTAGAGACTCCCGATTTCACGAATGTCGATATCCTGATGCCTGTTGGGACTTCTTCCTGGTGTGAGAAGAGGTAAACCCCGTGCACCTCCTGTCCGATCTAACGGCTGATGGGTATCTGTGTGAACATCCGACGATCCATAATCTCCCCTTCTGTGCACTCCTCCTATGTGTTTTCCTGGACATAGAAACCAACGGTCCAGATCTCTTCTCCAGCCGATCTGATGGTGATTGTGCTTTCTTGAGCTTGCGCACTCCTTCTTCCCAGATTTGGAAGAATTTCAAAAACCAAAGGCCTCAACCTTTGCTCCCTTTGTCCTATGTGAACTCCTCACTCTAAGTTCTCACCAGTGTGTGAAAAAACATTGTTCCTCCTGAGCTTCTGGGAATTCTGGACTCCTCCAAAGAGTTCTTCAACCTTTTCACTCCTTGCAGCCACACTCTGTGCCTAAAATCACTCACCCTCCTGAGCTTGTTCCTCCCGAATCCTCAAAGGATTCCGATGTCTGTGCTTCTGCAGAGTCTTCATGCCCACACTGTGCTATCTCTCTTGACCTTCTCACACGCTCAGACCCCTACGGGATTTTATCCTTCTTCCTTCTCCCACAGATGGAGAATGTTGGGATGCCCTCCTGGCTATCCTTCTGCTCAAGCAACCCCTTGCTGAGTCTATCAGGCTGTTCAAAAACCCTGTGAAGATCCTTCAGTGGATTCTTCCTCTAAATTCCAGAACTCAAAGAGTTCTCTTCTCCATGTGTCTGTCTGCACAACGTCTCAATGCCAACCTGGCAGAGTACCTTATCCCAGAATGTTTAACAGTTCTGTCCTCCTATGCACCTATGCACTCGCTCAATGCCCACCTAGCAGAGCTCTCAGAATCCTCAGTGATTCTATTTCTTCTTGAACTCATAGCATAGTTCTATCTTTGTGCACTCCTTGCACCTGCTCAATGCCCACTTGGAAGAGCTTCACAGAATTCCTTAGAGCTTTTGTCTGCAACGGTGTCTCTCCTACACAGCCTTACCGCCAAGGTGTTCAGCAACCTTGAGGTCTTTCTCCTGAGTTGTTGATTCTAGTTCTTGTGCCGCAGCACGTCTTTGTTTGAACCACAGAATTCAGAAGTGAAACCTCTGTGCACGACTATCAGAACCCACAGTGTTCTGTCACACCCTCATGTTATGAAGCCCCAAATACCTTCACCTAAAATCAGACACACTCCTACAAATGCAAAACTACAGTATACATCTACAACATATAAGAACACTCACAGACATTCATTCAATACACAAAATACATGCAGGAAAAACTGCTTCTGTTTATATTAAAATGGAAAACGCCTGTATTTACAAAGTGTTCCTGAGCACGGCCTGTAACAAGGTCTCAGCTCTTTCTCTTCTGCTCTCTACTCGTAGATTCTCTTCTATCTTCACTCACTACACACACCACTTACACAAAATGAGATCCTAAGTCTCTTTTACCTGAGGGGGATCTTCGAGCTCTTCCCTCCAACCTACCTACCCTATTCAATTGCATTGAATGGGCTGTCTAGTCTGATATCCGGATCTAGATCTCAACCATACAAGTATTAAAGGTCGATCTTATCCTATGCCTGCGTAAAGGCATGGCTCTATGGCTCAACAACCTAGACAATTAAATTACATTCAATTCAAATTTTAAATGAGGACTGTGCCTCTCTCTTCATATTGAATGCACGCACTCGACGCGGCTGGCTGGCTAACATGGAGAGATGCTCCTGTATCATACTCCTCAGCTACAAAATTCATGAGCTCCTGCTCATGAGCTTCCCATATCTGATGTTGAAATCCTCCTAGATCCCAAATCATCCTCTGGAGCTGTTCATCTGCTCCATTTCCCTGTTGTTGTTGCTGCTGCTTCTGCGCTGCTTCTACTGCTACTCTTCTGCTCAGCTGCTCCTCACTGGCAGTTTCTGTTGACCTCAACATCATCCTTCTGATGTCTTCTATCACTTCGCCCAGCTTCTCCAGTGGCTGGTTATGTTTTTGCAGTCTCCTCAGCTGCAAAATTTTTCTGCAATTGGGTAGATCATCATGATCTCCCATGCTTTCTTCTTCAGCTTCCAACCTCACCTGTTAGATGTGCACACTCTGCACTTTCACCCTCTTTTCCAGGGATTCAATTTGTCTCCACAGATCAACAAAACAAATGTTGTCTACCTCTTCTTCTTCTGGTGCAAACTCCCCTGTTGCAGTCTTTTCAGTCTCCTGACAGAAAATATTGAGCCATTCCTCAGAATGCCCATCATCCTCTTCTACTTCCTTTTCTGTCAGCTTCAGTGCTATATCTCCCTCAGCTTCCTGGCTAAATGCATTGAGACACTCCTCAGAATGCTCATCTTCTTCTTCGCCTGCTTCTGCTTGGGCAGTCTCAAACACCTGCTCCAATTCCTCTTTGACAGTCTCAGCCGACTGTTCTTCTATTGTTGCTGCTCCCTCTGCAACATATACTTCTGCCTCCTCCTAAGAAAATGGTAGGAATATCTGAATTCCCCCAATCATTAGAAGATTTCTCCGATCTTCCTCCTTTGTCAGTTGCATCTATTGATCTAAATTCATCTCTAAATTTATGAGACCCTCTGATAGTCTCATCTATTCTGTCAGCTCCTCAGGCTGATCAAAACTCACCTGCTCATCCCTACTCACCTGGCAATATGGGATGCTTCCGCTGCCCTCCTGGCAGTCTCCGAGATCCCGCAGTGACCTCATATCATTACCCAACTGGCAATGTGAAATTCCTCGGGTGTCCTCCTGATAGTTGATCTGGATTTATGTAGGAACACAATGAAATGTAGAAATACACATAAACACAGAGATGCAGTGGAAATAAGACTTCTTTTCATTAATAACAAATGACTGAAATATGTTTACAAACAGAATGGAAATAAACTAGTTAGGGTGCTGGTAGCTTATCTTTGAGAAGAGATGTGGCTGCTACTCACATCCGTGAGAAGATTATTACAATGAGGCTCTAGAGGCCTTTTTACAATAGACGATAATGCCAAAAGTCATACACATCCAAAAAAACCTAACCCTAGGAGACGAAGCGCCAAAAGTCATGTGGGCCCTGTTTGGGTAAGTTAGTACATCAACTTCCCGAGGTCGTAACTTTTGCATACGATCTCCGTTTTAGGCGTGTGATAGATCGTTGGAAAGGTATCATCAAGGAGATTCATTTTGGGGGCTCAATCATGCCTTCGAATATCATTGAGAAACTCGATCTCAAAAAACCTTCATTTAGGCCCTCAAAATGGCCTCGGAAGTTAAAACCTGCTAAAAATAGTAAATTGCCAAAATTGCTAGAAAACTGTTTTGAGCCAGTCGAAAAAGGTGGGTGGCCACCGATATCCACCTGGATAAACAGTCCTTGAGATCCCACAGTGATCTCAACTCGTTGCCCACCTGGCAATTGGGAATTTCCTCTCTGCCCTCATGGCAGTTCTTAAGATCTTCGGCTGATCCCAATTCACTGATATTTCTTCCAGTCTCTGGTTTGCATACCTAAACCATCTACTCAGGTCTGTCGAGGTTTTTAGCATACCTCAACCATCCTTTCAACAACCTACATTTTCTTTTGACCATCAAATCCTTGACTGACCATTTTTCTTTCGGCTTCTTCATGGGCCATTCATATACCCATCTCAGCTTTTCTTTCTGCCGCATCTGCAGTTCAATATTTTCTATGTCTTCCCTTATTTCATAGAGCTCTTTATCCATTTCTTCAAGCTTTTCTGCCTTTCTCTTTCTCCCAGCATGCCTATGGTCTTCAGTAACCATNTCTTCATGGGCCATTCATATACCCATCTCAGCTTTTCTTTCTGCCGCATCTGCAGTTCAATATTTTCTATGTCTTCCCTTATTTCATAGAGCTCTTTATCCATTTCTTCAAGCTTTTCTGCCTTTCTCTTTCTCCCAACATGCCTATGGTCTTCAGTAACCATGGTGCTGTCTCTGTCTGCTCTCCTAGCAAACCTGTTGCTGTCACTCTTCACCAAGAGTGTTACCAGCTTCATCCTCCAGTCCTGCTGACTATCTATAGACTGTTGCCTACCTGCAAACTAATCCTTACAGAGTCTCCAGTGCTCTATCTTCCTTTGCTCCTCCCTTTGTTCGTAATATACAAACATAGTTCTACCTCTAATACCACTTGATGTGTATCAGAGTACTCTCTTATCTCCTACTTCTCTTGCCTGAAATATACAAGCAATATTCAATCTTTGATACCACTTGACGCAGACACGAATACTCCCCCCTCTATGTCCACTCATAGGATCATTCAATTCCTCATGCGAGCTGAATTATCTCTTTCGATTCCTCCATGGAATCTCTGCTAAAAACCCGATCCACAGGTCCTTAATTTTCCCACATGGCTCATCTGCACTTAACCTTGAACTCTCCCGATGTAATTTTGGGTTTCAGAGTTTCTTCTGTTCTGATGTTGAGAGTTCCTGTCCTCTCGAACTCCTGAACTCTGATTCTCTAATGCGCTCCTTTACGCACCTTATCCCCTCCTGGATACGCCCTGGTCCATGCGACCTCTTCTTATATGACCACAGTCATATTCCTTGTCGGGATTTAGGGTTTCACGATCCTCGATGTCACGAACCTCTTTCCCCGTGAACTCCCGATCACCGATATGCCGATGCACTCTTTTCATCCTTAGCCCCTCCTGGCTAGGCTCTGGTCCATGTGACTGCTCTCATAAGACCACCGCCTTATGTCTTTCGGGATTTCCCAAATCAAAAAGTATGACCTCTCGACCTCTTGACTCCCGAAATGGCCTTTCTCGCCTTAGCCCCTCCTGGCTATACCTTGTCCCACATGACCATTATCTCACAAGACCGCAGCCTTCTCTCCTATCGGGGTTTCAGACATCACAATGCCGAAATGCACAAACCCCATGTCCACAGGATTCTCGATATACCAATCACCGATATGACATCAGCTGGCCCCCACATAATGGAGCTCTCCTTTTCTTTCAGAAAATCAGACTTCACGATTTCGAAATGCAAGTCCTCCTTGTCTCCAGGACTCACGAAATGTCTATCCCCGATGTGTCGATTTGACCTTCTATCAGGATTTTCCCTGATAGTCTGGATCTTTCACCACGTATCCCCAACTGAAGGACGGCCCTGATCCAATCTCATTGTTTCATAGGTTTCAGTGCTCCAATGATAGAAATCCTCTGTCAACTCAAAACCCTGGTAGCCGATGTACCTATGGGTCCCCGATCTCCACCACGTGTATCCACAAACGGACGGTCCAGATCGCTTTCGGGACATTTACCATGGAAATCTCTGATCTCCTATCCTCGAGACTCCCGATTTCACGAACACCAATATCCCGATGCTTGTCGGGACTTCTGCCTGGCATGAGAAGAGGTAAACCCCGTGCACCTCCTGTCCGATCTGACGACTGACGGGTATCTGTGTGAACATATGACTGTCCACAATCTTCCCTTCTGTGCGCTCCTCCTCCTGCGCAATCTCAAGAGAGCACAGTCAACAACCTTGAGGTCTTTCTCCTGAGTTTTTTATTCTAGTTCTTGTGCCGCAACATGTCTTTGTCTGAACCACAGAATTCAGAGGTGCAACCTCTGTGCACGGCTATTAGAACCCATAGCGTTCTGTCACACCCTCCTGGTATGAAGCCCCAAAGACCTTCACCTGAAATCAGACACACTCCTGCAAATGCAAACCTATAGTATACATCTACAACATATAAGAACACTCACAAACATTCATTCAATACACAGAATACATGCAGGAAAAACTACTTCTGTTTATATTAAAATGGAAAATGCCTGTATTTACAAAGTGTTTCTGAGCACGGCCTGTAACAAGGTCTCGGCTCCTTCTCTTCTGCTCTCTACTTGAAGATTCTCTTCTATCTTCACTCACTACACACACCACTTACACAAAATGAGATCCTAAGTCTCTTTTACCTGAGGGGGCTCTTCGAGCTCTTCCCTCCAACCTACCTACCCTATTCAATTGCATTGAATGGGCTGTCTAGTCTGCTATCCGGATCTATATCTCAACCATACAACTATTAAAGGCCGATCTTATCCTACGCCTGCGCAAAGGCACGACTCTATGGCTCACCAGCCTAGACAATTAAATTACATTCAATTCATATTTTAAATGAGGAATGCACCTCTCTCTTCATCTTGAATGCACATGCTCAATGTGGCTGGCTGGATGACGTGGAGATATTCTCTTGCATTATGCAAGGATTCCTTCAAGGGTTGACATCAATTAAAACCAACCTTAATCAACAGGAATCACATTATAGACCTTCATGAATTTGACCAAAAAATCTTGCATTTTTTTGTCAGATGATATCTTCATGTTGTTGTACTGGGTCAACAATTAAAGGGGATTTTCCTTATCTCCCAATTTTGCAAGGAATCTTGTTTCAAAGGCCTCGAAATCTATGATACTAGCTGGTGGAAGGGATCTGAACCACTTCCTCACTTCTCTTGCAAAACTTTGTGTAAACAAACTCATTTTCACTACTTCAAATTCCTCCTCTTCGAAGTCTATGAAATCATTGAACCAGTCTAGATTCTTCTGAGTTGATATGTTACCTTAAACATCATATAGTTTGATCCTTAGGTTATAATCTTGAGGTAGATCATGTAGTTGAGTAGGCAGTATGAGGGGAGAAAATCTGGTTGCTAAAGTTGTTGTGAGGGGTCGAAGTGGTTGTTGGTTTTGAGAGGGGATCACTATAGGCCTGGCAGATATGGCTAAAATCAAATCTTGGAATCTCTTTTTGTCAAAGATGGTCTCTCTTAAATAAGATTCAGACTTAGTTCTGAATAGGGCTTGCTCAAATTTTACATCAAAATCAATGTCTTCAAGGCTAGTCACTCTGTCCTTGGGAAAAGAAAGATATTGGTCTGGACGCAACACTGGGGTTACTATATTTTATTTCCTTTTGAGTACAATATTTTCAGGGTCAGACATAGGTATTGTGGCTTCTGGGTCTGGGTTGCTCCTGGTTTGAATTTTCTTAAGAGTCAAGATTTGCATTTCACACTGTTTGGTGCAACTAGTCTTTTGGTAATGGAGTCGCCAGGGAAAAAATAATCTTAGCCAATAAGTTATTTGATCCACTGTCACCCTCAGGGATCAAACTGAGTCTTTAAAGTCATTTTTCCCAGGGAATATTTTTCAATTTCATTCCTGACAATGACACTAGAATGTTAGCACTTTGTAAATTTTGCCCATCTGAATAGAAAAATGACAGAGGTAACTGTTTCAAACTACTTTAGAGTTGGGCACTATCCTAATCAACTCAGAGAGGGCTCTCTTGCGTCACTTGATATATCTTTGGCAATAAATGCCTAGGTTCAGATTTTTTGGGGGGATTTTATAAAATTTGTTGGCAAAGAAGGGGAGGAAAGGTCAGGGCTATGGAGTCAAAATTCTGAAATTGAATGAAAACAATGACTGGACAGTAGAACTCTCCAGAGGATAAAGGTTAAATGAGGCAGTGAATCTGAGTTATTAATTGAGTTTAAGTAGGGTGTAAGAAAAAAGAGAAAACAAATAACTGCATCAGAGCATTACTGAAATGCATTTTGAATTTAGTTAAGAGAAAATTCACACAGTTTTAAATTGCTTAATCTGAGAGCATCACAAGATAAATTTTGATCTTTTAACTATCCAAATTAAAAAGAAGATAGTGAGAATGGAAATAAATAATCACAGGAAATACATATGATGAGAGAAGACAAAACTCATATCACCACCATTAGAATCTTTTCATAGAGAATTAAAAATATTCTTCATTTATATTCAATTCAGCTCCATAAAATTAAAATAGAGTTTAGAAGCAACAAAAAGGTTCCCTTGAACTTCTGCCAACATTAATTCATTCAAAATTTCTAGTACTTATACAATTTGATTACAATGGCTGAAACCGAAATGCTTCATCTTCTAAAACTGACTATAATAATTTCAACTGATAGTCTCGACATATGAACCAATTTACAATGATTAAGAAAAAAATGTTTCATAAACTATGGATGGATCTCTCTGACATCTCGAATTCCTTAGCGCCATCTGTCCTGGTCATATCTCTTGTCGAATTTTCTAGTTTAGTGACACCTGGAAGTTACTTACTGGTTTCTAGAAAACTGCATTCTATCCTGCCTTACCGTATGATCTCTTTCCAGTGTGAGTCATAAGGAATCTTGTAATCCATCATCTCCTTTATCATAATCTACAGGTCAATGCAGGTAGCATAAGGAATAGTTGGCAACCTGATCTTCACTGACTTGAACTTATTCAAAATCTCAAAGTCTGCAGCCAAATATTCCACCAAATTGGGCCCCTTCAGGTTCTCTTCCATGCCTTCAAATTTTGAATGATCCATTCTACACCGAGTGTTATCACTGAAATTTCGTTCGCAAATGGTTACAAGAATTCAGCATCGCCAAACAGTTATGAGGTCACCCATGGACCAAAATTACCACAAATGCATTTCCAAAGGGTAAAAAACTATACAACTAGTGACAAAATTAAAGTGCGCTATGACTACACAGGGCGCACGCGCACATGCGCAAAAACAAAATGCAGGAAAAGAGCACATGCGCCCGATGCGCGACTATGGTCGCTAAAATCCATGCACATCTAAGAACTACACATTTATCAGAGTGGTTGGCCTCCCACCCACTTCTAGTTTAGCTTCCAAGTTGATTTGACACTCAAATCTGGACTGGATCCGACTGGGTGGCTGGTCAAAGACCTAAAAATGCGCTAATTAGCCTCTTTACACACTACAAGCTGGTTGCACAATACCTCAAAGAGGTGCTATAAAAAGGCCATGGGTGCACTTCATTTTTTAAGAAATTCAATAGAAAAGTTATGTTGCTACTATTCTCATCAAGAGTATACTAGCACCATTACATTGGGCAATCCATCTCACCCCTTGAGTGGATTAGCAAAGAATTCTTTCACCATTTTCATTCAAAGTTGTAAGAAGAGCTTATTTGTGGGGGTCCAAGAGCCCTCCCTTGGAGGAAGAAGGGACTCACGGTCCTCTTTTTTCTTGGTCTTTTCTTTCACTGATATCAACCTTACCATTGGTGACATGGGTCTTATTGTTTCTTTTGTCCTTATGTCCATATGCTCATTAGTTTAGTTGTTATTTTATTTCTTAGTTTAATTCTTAGTTGTTCTTTTATATTTCTTTCTCTAACCCTTTTCCTTATAGTTGTCCTTCTTAGCAAACCCAACTAATCTTGCAAGAACCTCTATTTTGCTCACTAAGGTGACGAAAGAGGCGCAACATATTGGCGACTCCACTGGGGAAAGGTATTAATTTCCTACCCCATTTGGGTTTTTAAAGCTCTTCTTTTGGTTTAATCAACCTACAGGTGCACTAACCCTCCCAAGCCGACCTGCAAAACATCCAATTCCAAGTTGAATTGGGAGAATTCCATCAGAAATTTTCTTTCACGACCGTGTGTCAGTTGTACGTGGGTTTTTTGGCCCACAGACGTGCATCATGTGCACATGTGCCTAGGTCAGAGTTCTATTTTGTGCACCTGTGCCCATAAGCTCATTTCGGTCTATGCATAGGTTCTCAGTGCGCCTCTGTCTACACTGAGACCCGCACACCTATGCAAAAAAATACACATTGTAAGGTTTTTTGTGATTTTGGGAAGGTCCCTAGCCTTTTTAAAAGTGATTACATGCATATTGTAAGCTTCACCACACTTAGTTCCCTCTTCATATAAAGGGAATAGTCAAAACACATATGCACTTAGGGGGTTTAAAATCATTATTTCCTCTTTTGCTTTCATTTTTGCCACATGGATGGCTTGCTTTGACTAAAAGTATAAATTGGAATCATTTCTAAATCTCATAAAACTTGCATTGGGACTAGAAGTTGGATAACAATCGCTTAGTATGCTCTTCTCTCGCGCTTCCAAGCGACCTTGAGAATAAGAAAAAGATTGTAGGATGATTTCATCTCCCTTAAGAAGATTAAAACCTTTAGGAGAGGACAACAACCCCTCTTGGGACTCCTCTTAGTTTACTTTTTTCAAACACATCTTAAGATTGTAACGTGCCCATACATGCCCACATGCCACAAAGATAGGATAGTGTTGAAATTTACTGTCTTAGATTAAATCACTAGGGAAGTTTAAAGGTTTTGTAACGGGCCCATACATGCCCACATGATCACAATCTAGGATAGTTTCAAATATTTTCTTAGATTAAAACGCAATAGGGAGTTAAAGGAATAGTAAAGGTCCCACATGTCCACATGCTAGTTTCCTAGGGACTTTTGAATTACGCAAGGTTGTACCAAAGGCATTTAGTTAATTAGGCAATCAACACTTGTAAGGACCAAGCGAAGTCCAAATGCAGCAAGGTGACACCTAATTCATTAAAACTGTTATCACCCCATAAATTATGGGAATCAACTTATGACTTGGATGTTATTGATATTATTTGTATCTAGTGTTTCTATTGGAAATTGATTGTTCATTTTGCAAAAGTCTATATGTTAGAACCCTATAAAATAGGGGATCAGTGTTTTGAATATTATCTATTTATTTCAGTCATATGTGTTCACTCATGTCGCATGGCAAAAGCGGCAAAAAGCGCACGACACTAACCAAGCACAGGATGAATGTTTGTGCGCGAAGTTCAAAGCAAAGTTCTGGTGCATTTTTGGCGAAAACTTGTGAAATGGTTTGAATGAAAAAAAATTTAGTCTTGCTGGTCTAATGTAAGGTGGGGGTTCTATAAATTATCTTTGGTGAAATGAGAAAAAATTTACACTCGGCCCATGTGCAAAGTTTAGGCAGGTTTATCAAAAATTTATGACAAAATTTTTTGCAAAACATTATATCGGCCCAAGGCCAACCACCCGAACAACCAACACACAAGCAAGCGCAAGCGCCTAACTCCAGAGTATAGCCTTGGTCTCATGTCATCAAGTGCATATTGCAAACATGAAAATATATAAAGGCTGTAAACTCCCTTCTCCTCGTGAATGTGGGATAATGAGCTCAGAAAACCTAAATATATAATACGCAGCTTTAAACCCCGTGCCAGGTGTTGAACCAGCTTAAAGGTGTCAAATGCATGGAGGCACGCATGAAACATCAACCAAGTGTTTGGATGTCAAATGCCAACAAAAGAGCAACAAGGAACCAGTACCAAATGCGCCCAGTTTGATATTCTTCAGGGGATTTTTTGATTGAATGTCTGAAAAATGGAGTTGAAGAAATGTTTAAAGGAACATTGTTCTCTGCGAGAGGAAAAACAATGTATAAAGATGACGGAGTTAAAGCAGTGAGAAGTCAGTTGTTTCCATTGTTGTGACGTGAGCCAATGATTCCAAGAAGATGATCTATCCAGCAATGCCCTCTGCAAATGGTTTAGGTTGTAAATTTCGTTACAGGGTTTTATGCAAGACCGGTGCACCCAAGAGTTGAAGACAACATCTATATAAAATGCTGAGGTTTATTTATTGTTACACGGCGAGGGTGTCTGATCCATGCACCCTGATACACAGGACACCGCCAGTATGGGACAACTGAACATGTTGAGGGAAATGCGAGTTTCAGAAGAACTTGGAGTGTTGGGCAGATGCAGGACAGAGTAGTTGCGAGAACTTCATCGGAATGCTTGTTTGGCATGCTAGACAGAGAGGTAATGGACAGAGAGACAAGATGGTGTAATGAGAGAAGGCTTTGGGATGCCTTAACAAGGTCTTCCTTGCATCGACAAGTTGAAATACCAGCTATTGCTGGGCAGGACTAGTTTATCCGTTCCTTTATATCTATGAATGGCAATAGAGTGCACAGGGATGAGAAGACATCAAATGAATGAAGATCTACCTATAAATAGGGGCATATTTGTGGAAAAGAGTAGTATATTTCTCGAGGAAAGGAGAAGGCTGGCTAGATCTCAGGTTTGGAGATTGCAACACCTGAGAGATGGTTTTGAAAACTTTGTTGGGCATGATAGATCATGTATTTTGGCTGGTAACTATTATAAGGGGCACTGCTCCTGCCAAAACATTGGAAGGCCCAATGAGTCAAATACTAGGGAAAGCATCTCAAGGCTTATAATGCTGGCAGAGGCTCTATTTGAGGTTCTGGATGAAATCCATAATCAGTCAATATCCTTGCCCTCCCAACCATCAGCCATTTCTCTTATATCATTTCCTGCCCCAGATTATGTTGTTGAGTCCATGCTAGTGCGGATATATAAAGAACATGAAATTGTTAAAAGCGAGGAAGCTGCACAATGCTGCATATGTCTTATGGAGTATGAAGAAGGAGACCGTTTGTGGGYGYTTCCTTGTCATCATGAATTCCATAGAATTTGTATTGATAAATGGTTGAAAGAGATACATAGGGTATGCCCACTTTGTCGTGGGAATGTTTGTGATGCAGAAACATATATACTTTGGAGGTATCATTTGCAATTGCAAAGTTTGAGCATCAAATCGAATTTTTTGTCATTAGGGGGGTTTTTATTATAAATTTACATGTAAAATATGAAGTGAGGGTTTGACTGGGCTGTGAGGAGAGGCTCGACCTGTGTGAGAGGTCCAAAGCTCAGATTTTTATTTTCTTTGCTGGGTGATGGCTGTGTTTCAGCCAGAGAATATTTCTCTGCTATTTTTAATGATATACCAGTGATGAGCATGTTGTTCTCAGGATTCTTGTGTAGAGATATTGGTGATGTTTTTCCTTCTTTGTTAATGTGTTTCCTGTTTTCTTCACAATTTGTTTTCTATTCCAATTATCAGAAGGAAAGTTATAGGGGTAGAATTTATCAGCATATACTTTGCCTCTCGGCTTCTGATGATCTTTATGTTTACTGCAAAAGGCTAGCTTAGGGATTCTTAAGTACTCCTTTGCCTGTCTTTTTCCTCACCTATTTCTCTTCTCATCCATGCCATTTAAACTTAAATCGATCCAATGTTTCTGCTACCTTGCCCTATGTAACAGTGTTGTCTAGATATGATATGTGAATCACTTTTAATTGCAGACTCCATTTGCCCAATGGCTCCCTTTGTTGTCCCAAATTAACCATCTCAAAATAAAAAACCCTATATTTACCTTGCTTTATAACTAGCCTAACATCAGTCCTATTACAAACAAAGTTAAATCTTAAAGAGAGATCCCTCTCTGAGTCTTGGAGGGCTGGATCTAAGACTCGAAGCAGTTCGAGGTTACCTCTGTGTTTGCCTCAGCAGCCTTAGGCAAATTACAGAGTGCTAACATTTTTGGTAACCATACTGGGGAACTTTCTCCAGAGCTGCATTTCAAGTTCAGTTTTGACTTCTGATGGTGAACAGAAGCCAAACACAAGAAGGCTATACCATTCACCTGACGACTCCATTGTTCATGATCCCGTGCTTCAAAGTTCACAAGTGACTTCACTGATGAAGAATCCAGATTTCAAAGCCTTGATGATACTTCAAGATGAAAAGGTATGCAGAAGATCCTATATATTGTGAAGCTGTTAAAGATCTCAGGGATGTGTTTGCAGATTTTGAATTTGATGAGGCTTCGTTAGCAGTTGTGTTTCAGTGTTGTAGATCGGAAAAATATTCTCATAAAAGTAAAATGTGTGTTCTTGAGCTACTGGTTGAAAGACTTGCAAAAGATATTGAACCTTTGAATACTCCGGTTCAGTCTTATGAGAAAATCACATCTCCCAAACCAAAAGATATTGTGTCCTCTTCCGATTTTCTGATTGACGAACCTTTTGTTGACAAGCATAAGTCTGAAGTTGAAGAGTTGCAGTCAGGGTCTGATATTGAGGACACAGATGGGAAACTTGTCCATGTTAAAGTGCTAAAGGAATACCCGGAAAATCAACAAATAAATCATTTATTTTTTGACCCGGTTGCAAATTATATGGATTTCTTTTTCAGTGCAACTTTTCAAACATGCTCTTTCTGCAAGAACCCGAACTGTCACCTGCTGCCAGTACACATTGTAGCCTTGATTTCCATCAAGCATGATGAGGAATCTCAATCAAGGGATCAACTACTGAGTTGGCTTCAATGGCACTTTTTCATTACCTGATCGAAGCAGTAATTGTTAGATTAGGGTAGGTAGGATGCAAATAAGCTCAGCAGAATGATCATCTTTTCCTTTTGGTTTCTTCACGGTTTTATTTTCAGTTTACAGTTCAGGGACAGCCGAATAAGCAGCTGGTCGGCAAAATTCAGAGTTCATGGATTCTAAACACCTCTTTCAGAGCTATTTTCCCCAGGTGGAGCCTATATGTTAGAACCCTATAAAATAGGGGATCAGTGTTCTGAATATTATTTATTTATTTCAGGGCATATGTGTTCGCTCATGTCGCATGGCGAAAGCGGCGAAAAGCGCATGACACTGACCAAGCACAAGATGAATGTTTGCGCGCGAAGTTCAAAGCAAAGTTCTGGTGCATTTTTGGCGAAAATTTGTGAAATGGTTTGAATGACAAAATTTTTAGTCTTGCTGGTCTAATGTAAGGTGGGGGTTCTATAAATTATCTTTGGTGAAATGAGAAAAAATTTGCCCTCGGCTTGTGTGCAGAGTTTAGGCAGGTTTATCAAAAATTTATGACAAATATTTTGGCAAAAAATTATATCGGCCCAAGGCCAACCACCCGAACAACCAACACACAAGCAAGCGCCAGCGCCTAACTCCAGAGTATAGCCTTGGGCTCATGTCATCAAGTGCATATTGCAAACATTCAAATATATAAAGGCTGTAAACTCCCTTGTCCTCGTGAATGTGGGATAATGAGCTCAGAAAAACTAAATATATAATACGCAGCTTTAAACCCCGTGCCAGGTGTTGAACCAGCTTAAAGTTTTCGAACACATGGAGGCACACATGAAACATCAACCAAGTGTTCGGATGTCAAATTCCAACAAAAGAGCAACAAGGAACCAATACCAAATGCGCCCAGTTTGATATTCTTCAGGGGATTTTTTGATTGAATGTCTGAAAATTGCAGTTGAAGAAATGTTTAAAGGAACATTGTTCTCTGCGAGAGGAAAAACAATGTATAAAGATGACGGAGTTAAAGAAGTGAGAAGTCAGTTGTTTCCATTGTTGTGACGTGAGCCAATGATTCCAAGAAAACGATCTATCCAGCAATGCCCTCTGCAAATGGTTTAGGTTGTAAATTTTGTTACAGGGTTTTATGCAAGTCCGGTGCGCCCAAGAGTTGAAGACAACATCTATATAAAATGCTGAGGTTTATTTATTGTTACACAGCAAGGGTGTCTGATCCATGCACCCTGATACACAGGACACCGCCAGTATGGGACAACTGAACATGTTGAGGGAAATGCGAGTTTCAGAAGAACTCAGAGTGTTGGAAAGATGTAGGATAGAGTAGTTGCGAGAACTTCATCAGAATGCTTGTTTGGCATGCTAGATAGAGAGGTAATGGACAGAGAGACAACATGGTGTAATGAGAGAAGGCTTTGGGATGCCTTAACAAGGTCTTCCTTGCATCGACAAGTTGAAATACCAACTATTGTTGGGCAGGACCAGTTTCTCCGTTCCTTTAGATCTATGAATGGCAATATAGTGCAGAGGGATGAGAAGACATCAAATGAATGAATATCTACCTATAAATAGGGGCATATTTGTGGAAAAGAGTAGTATATTTCTTGAGGAAAGGAGAAGGCTAGCTAGATCTCAGGTTTGGAGATTGCAATGCCTGAGAGATGGTTTTGAAAACTTTGATGGGCATGATAGATCATGTATTTTGGCTGGTAACTATTATACGGGGCACTGCTCCTGCCAAAACATTGGAAGGCCCAATGAGTCAAATACTAGGGAAAGCATCTCAAGGATTATAATGCTGGCAGAGGCTCTATTTGAGGTTCTGGATGAAATCCATAATCAGTCAATATCCTTGCCCTCCCAACCATCGACCATTCCTCTTATATCATTTCCTGCCCCAGATTATGTTGTTGAGTCCATGCCAGTGCGGATATATAAATAACATGAAATTGTTAAAAGCGAGGAAGCTGCACAATGATGCATATGTCTTATGGAGTATGAAGAAGGAGACCGTTTGTGGGTGCTTCCTTGTCATCATGAATTCCATAGAATTTTATTGATAAATGGTTGAAAGAGATACATAGGGTATGCCCACTTTGTCGTGGGAATGTTTGTGATGCAGAAACATATATACTTTGGAGGTATCATTTGCAATTGCAAAGTTTGAGCATCAAATCGAATTTTTTGTCATTAGGGGCGTTTTTATTATAAATATACAGGTAAAAGATGAAGTGAGGGTTCGACTGGGCTGTGAGGAGAGGCTCGACCTGTGTGAGAGGTCCAGAGCTGAGATTTTTATTTTCTTTGCTGGGTGATGGCTGTGTTTCAGCCAGAGAATATTTCTCTGTTATTTTTAATGATATACCAATGATGAGCATGCTGTTCTCAGGATTCTTGTGTAGAGATATTGGTGATGTTTTTCCTTCTTTGTTAATGTGTTTCCTGTTTTCTTCACAATTTGTTTTCTATTCCAATTATCAGAAGGAAATTTATAGGGGTAGAATTTATCAGCGTATACTTTGCCTCTCGGCTACTGATGATCTTTATGTTTTCTGCAAAAGGCTAGCTTAGGGATTCTTAAGTTCTCCTTTGCCTGTCTTTTTCCTCACCTATTTATCTTCTCATCCACGCCATTTAAACTTAAATCGATCCAATGTTTCTGTTGCCTTGCCTTATGTAACAATGTTGTCCAGATCTGATATGTGAATCACTTTTAATCGCAGACTCCATTTTCCCAATGGCTCCCTTTGCTGTCCCAAACTAACCATCTCAAAATAAAAAACCCTATATTTACCTTGCTTTATAACTAGCCTAACATCAGTCCTATTGAAAACAAAGTTAAATATTAAAGAGAGATCCCTCTCTGAGTCTTGGAGGGCTGGATCCAAGACTCGAAGCGGTTCGAGGTTACCTCTGTGTTTGCCTGAGCAGCCTTAGGCAAATTACAGAGTGCTAACAAAAACATTGGCACACTTTCACTCATTCACACACAAAAGTCCCTTATCACTCACATAGTTTCTTCTCAAAACGTGGAGGTCAAAGTAAGTTTCCTCCAAAGGGATTCCGAAACACCCCACCCTTTTCTTGATGAAACTATCCACTCCCATTTAATTTCAATGAGGTTGGTTCACACCCCCAACCTCTCAAACCACTACATCTAAAATGTTTCTAAAAACTCACTAAGTTTTCCTCCACAGGAAGTTCCAAAAGAAATTTTTTAGTCTAGGTAGTATTTCGGGGATAGGCATCCAAATAACTCCCCATTATCTGGTTCTCACATTGTCAAAACAATAGAAGTTGTCAAATAGGGAACTAAAAATCCTCCAAGTCAAGTGTTCTTAACACCATAAGGCAGGGAGATACCCATGAAGGGTTGAAGGTCGAGGTCCGGTTGTTCTGTGCATCCCCCCTTGAGGCACCCACCTCTTGGACGAGATCCAGCCCGTGACCCATTTCTTAGGCCGAAAATCTAAATGTTGCACTTTGACCTAGGTACCTAGTGACCAAATCTTAGGACATCTACCCAGGTGGAAATTATGGGCTACAATTGCACCTTGATCAGATTTTGTGTGGCTATTGGGAAATATCGCCAACTCTTTCGGGATATGCCCCCTTTACCCCTCATTATAACTGATTATTTCATCCTTCACTAGTTTCTCTTCCGGTGACTTTAGAACCCACTGTTGAGTACTATTGGAAGGTCCAGTGCTATTTGAGAGGAAGAATGGTATGTCTTTTAGGACACGAGCATTTGTTTTCTTTGATTCCCCACATGCACAAAACCCACTTATCCACAKATATGCTTCTTTTTCAAAACACTTTATGTATGATGCACTTCTGATTACATTTTGATTTAGATATATATATTGTGCAAAATTCAAGATTTACAACAAAGGCTCTTGTTTATTTTCTCTCATCCACTCAGCTAGTCAGACATCATAGGGGACCCATAGAACCCCCGTTTTTCTAGATGCTTACTTAACCTACCTCCTATTTTAGGAGGAGTTCCTAGTCTTTCCAACTCATAGATAACACCTTCACACACTCCTGTGAGTGCCACTATCTTAGGATCATCCTTTCTTGGGTCCACATTACTTGGGTCCACTTCCGAAGTCCCTCTGTCCCCTCGCTCTCCTCTACACGAAAGTGGAGGGCCAAGTTCCTCTCAAGGGGGAAGTACCAACCCACCTAGCCCCCCTCAAGGGTCAGGTTCACAACACACTCACACCATGGATGGAGCTAATCATCCCCCGCCCCACTACAGATGCCATATTTGGCCTCTCTT
>JASDQU010243007.1:0-10878 GCA_032191745.1 Picea mariana
GGTGTGGCCAGTCAGGAGGACTGCCTATGCGCACTGTTCAAAGCCCCAGGCGAAACTTGTAAAGTCTCGAGCCCTGCAACTCTGCATTCACGATATCAAACCCTAGACGCTGCATTCACCGACTTTATATTAAAATAAATATTATTATCAAGAGATGTATAGTAATAATTTTTAAATCTCCAATATTAATAAATATAATAGAATATTCTATATCATATGTTTAATGTTACCATATGTAACATTAAATATTAAAATTTATATTTTTATGTTTTTATTTTTTTATTTTTTTACTAAATATTAAGTTAAAATAATTTGAAAATAATAACTGTTATTTATTAAAGTTTTTATTTATTTATTAATAAATATAATAGAATATTATATATCATATGTTTAATGTTACCATATGTAATATTAAATATTAAAATTTATATTTTTATGTTTTTTTTTTTATTTTTTTACTAAATATTAAGTTAAAATAATTTGAAAATAATAACTATTATTCATTAAAGTTTTTATTTATTTATTGTAGGTTTTTATAGTTAAAATAATTTGAAAATAATAACTATTTTTATTTTTATTTTTACTAGGGGAATCGGTAACAACGGCAGTATCGTACAAGCGTGACACGGGGTCGAATCTTGTCGGCTGCCTTATAACCCCTAGGGGTACAAGCGTGACACGGGGTCGAATCCTGTCGGCTGCCTTATAACCCCTAGGGAGAAACGCACAGCCCGCAAGCACGCCCTCCAAGTAAATCGGGGTGAGAATCGACCTTGAGACCTCATTTTACATAGTTCCTTCCATTTACACGGCAATTGCCAATCGGTCGGCAATTGCCAATCGGTCTACACCCCTGCGGGCTTTAAAAGTTGAAGGACATGGGGGTGGGCTTTGATCCACTTATGTGTGCACGGGTCACGATACCATTTATTATAGTATCTCTGGGTGCAACCACACGTTCGACCACTACCTCAAGGTGTCCCCATGGCTCCAGGTAAAGCCCTCATGAGAATTGAACTTTGCCCAACGGTGAAAAACTCCTCGCTTTCCAACATTCGATCCAACCCCTTTGGGCTTGAAAATAATAACTATTATTCATTAAAGTTTTTATTTATTTATTGTAGGTTTTTACTTGCTAGTAGTAGATTATTATTTGTTTTACCAATAAAATAAATGGATGAAAGAGTGGAAAGTAAGAAATGATAAAGAGTAAATAAAAAATTGTATATAAATTAATGTTAGTATATTTTCAATAAATCAGTGTTAATTTAATGAGGATATATATATATATATATATATATATATATATATATATATATATATATATATATATATATAAACTTTGTTGTTATTAATAAAAACTTAATTAATATTAACCATTCATTTTAAGTTGGTAAGAAAGTTTTATTAATTAAAAGAAAATATATTGAGAGTTATAAGAGCTTCTGGATTATGGAACTATGAGTATAAACATGGAAAGTAAAAGCATCATTAAAATATAGAATCTTTGTGTGGATGTTCCTAGTGAACAAAGTATGGACTTAGGATGTTTTATATAAGAGGGCGAGGCAATGTCCTAGTATATGTAGTATTTGAAAAAAAATATGGGGAAACTATCGATCATTTGTTGGTTATTGTTCTTTCACCCAAGAGGTATGAAGATTTATTCTCTCTTTGAGTAGTGGACAAGGTTTATGGAAAGAAGATTCTATGTTGGGGCATATGAAAAAATGGTTTGATGATAGAACCCTTAAAGAATACATGGCTATTTGGCTATCTAGGAACTCAAACATATTCGAAGATAAGGGGATTCCTCTTTTTCAAGCTTAACATCAAAGACAATTTTAATCTGAAGGCATAAAGAATACTCCAAAGATAAAGAAAAACAAGATAGGTAGGTAACCTGGAGGTAGACAAATCTGATAAGTACTAGAGACCTTGCTCTTATTTGATAAGACCAATAATTAGGGTCCTTAGGATCATTGATTTCGATCCTCGGACATGTGGGTTATGGGCCCACTAAATGGACTAAAACATCCATGGCAACAACTATGCAAAATCTTCCTTGAACCTGCACCATATTTCAATGGTACTGCATGGAAATCTCGTCCTTTACCTCTGAAGTTCATAGGAACTTCATCGTCCTCGCAGATCGATCACCCTTTTCACATGAAATTGCAGCATGACCAATCTCTAAGGGACCGTTGTCGAGGTTTAACTCCAATGCTTGACCTTCATTCATAAGATCGACGATGAGACCACAGGCTTGCACACTCAAGCGCTTATCCTTTAACTCGTTGAGATAAAAAATTATCCCATGCGACTGAAGACTGGAATCGTAGACCAAAACTTTACGGATGTACGCGATCAATCTGGAGTGTTGATCTTGAAGTTGATCAACGATCAACAACAATGGGGCGATATAACCTCCATCGTTTTTATAGATCTCATATCCTTTCCGGACTATTGATTGTTCTTAATCAAAACTCAATACAAATCGTGGGGCCACCAAACAACTTGACGTATCTCGACGTCATAACATCGAGACTTATAACAACCTCTAACAAAAAACTCGTCGATGGTTACAGTCTGCTATCATGAGAGTCATCGATGTTTAGATACAAAGATTTAATCTCAATCATCCAACCCTTCGAACTATTGCAAAGGTTTGTCATTAAACCTCTTACACATCTATCATCGACATCACTATCCTCCGTGAATATCCTCTTCCAATCGACAATTTTGGTCTAACTTTGTCGTGATATTGTTGAACTTTGGATCATAATAGATCATCGTTGATTCTTTAGTTGATTCAACAATGATTCTCCTTGCTTCATCATGCCATTCGAATTATGCCACATATGTCGGACCTTGGGACATCGGGACTTCACAACGATAGAAAACTATCGAGGATCGAGGCACGAAATGATGAGGACCGTCGATCTTCTCTTTGGATGGACAGTCGGATCTCTTTCTACACAATTTCGTTTATAATTTGATCATCATCAATCCTTTTAGCGATCAACGATTGATCGCCATTCGACAGGCAACAAATACTCTATGCTCACAATCTATTCTTATGGACACACTCAGAAATATAATTCAGGGTTTCTACACATAGATTTCATAAACACATAACCATACACACAAGTTACATAAAATACATGCTTTCGTTAGGATTCAAGCTCGAATTACACACATTCATAGCTTCTATGGGATAGACTACCTCTCTCGTTCTGATATTACATATATGATAGAAATTAGATGACTCAATTAAAAACTGATATATGATAGATTTTGCCACTTTCCATAAAAGAAATCAATCTTTTTATTTTTGTTTTAATTGATTTAATTTTTTCAAATTTTAGTTATTTAAGTCATCTTAAAACAAGTCAAAACCTTCAAATAAGATTTTCATGATCGAAATTTTCAGATTTTAGGGAGAATTTCTCTTAATAAATGTGAAACTTTTTGGTAAAAAGTTAAATTGCCACTCTAAGTAATATCTAGTAGCATGTATAGGATTAAGATTAAATGTTACTCAAAAGTATATGGCCCTATTCGAAGTAGTTTTAGTAGCTTGCTAAGATAGAAATTAGATGACTCAATTAACAATTGATATATGATAGATTTTGCCACTTTCCATAAAAGAAATTAATCTTTTTAATTTTGTTTTAATTGATTTAATTTTTTCAAATTTTAGTTATTTAAGTCATCTTAAAATAAGTCAAAACCTTCAAATAAGATTTTCATGATCGAAATTCTCATATTTTAGGGAGAATTTCTCTTAATAAATTTGAACTTGTACACTTACAAAATTACTCCCAAAAAAGCTCCCCATTTTAACTAGATATCTTATATTTTATTTTTAATCTCAATGAATTTTTCACTAATTAATTATTATCAAATATCTCTTTTTATTTACTTTTAAAAAGTAATATGATATTGTTTACTCAAATCATCTTTAAACTTCACTATATTTATTAGCTTTCATCTATTTGCTAAATCTCTAAAGAAAGCCCATACAATTCCCTCATAAATATATTAAAATAGATATATTATTATATTGATGATGATGATGATTAACATCCACTCAGACTTAATTGGTCTATCAGACCTTAAGAGGGTAAGTGATTACTTGTGATTCTTTAGAATTTTGTTTCTGTGCTCGAAAAACATTAAGAGAAGCTTTCCAAGATCACCATACTTTTCTTGAGTTAAGAGATTAGGAAGGTTGGTAGTGTGACAAATATTTTGAAAATGAGATCTAATATGGGTATAGGCTGGACAATCTAAGAGAAAATGCTTTTCATCTTCAACCTTCTTAGTGTCACAAAGGTTACACACTCTTTCATCCCATGGCATTTTAGGAATTGACTAACGCCCAATTTCACTTTGGAGCTAGTGAGAATTTGTTCTTATCTTAGCAATGCTTATTTTTTTCTTTACACTTAGCAAAACAGATAGATAATTTTGATCTTCTAGATTAGGGTTGATTACATCTTTATAATACCTTAATTTTCTTTTTTCCTCTAACTATTTATCACACCACATTTTCTCCTTAAATTTTGATTTGACGTTTTTTTTAATAGTATCTTTATTTTGCAAAATGGTGTCTTCCATGATTCCCCAATAGTTTAGCCAAGACTAGGCATCTTTATGCCATCCTTGTTTGAGTCGATGGTGGTTATGACTCGATTTTGAAGCAGTTTTAGGAAGCCTCTTGTCTTCCATGTTGTTTAACTTGTTCTTATACATTAGGTATCTAGTCATAGCCATGCTCTCAATGGGGGAGATGCTTCTTTCTAAGAGGAGGATGGGATAGGGCGTATTTCCTTTAATTTTGAGATTATAGGTTATAATTTTGTATTTGTTATATCTTTCTCCAGGATTCACGAGATATACTACAACCCCATACTTCACATCCATAGAGAATAACAAGTGTTACAAGAGTCTCAAATAGAAGTTTTTTCTTATCCCAACCCCAAAGATCAACTCATTTACAATTATTTTCAAGCCCATAATAAGCTTTCCATCCCCCAATCATCATTTTCTCAATGCTATAATTCCAATTGAGCTTGTGGTGAATATCAATTCCAAGATGTTTGTATGAAGTCACTTCCTCCAAGTTGATGTTGTCATATACAAAGGTATCATAAGGGATCTTATTGAATTTAATACTCATGACCTTAATCTTATTAGTATTAATAGTCATACCCATATTGGAGCAAAAATCCTTGAGAATTCTTAGTTGGATTTCAAGATCATGGGGACTCTTTTCCATAAGAACGATATCATCGGCATAAAGAAGAAGATTGATGACTATACCAGTGAGAGTAGGGCCGACACAACCTGCTTTTTCCAAGCAATCTTCTAACTTATCAATGTATATGCCAAAAATGGTAGGGGACAAGGGACAACCTTGTTTGACTTTGATATTGCATTTAATCTCTTTTGACCAGCCCTCAATGTTTTTAAACTTAGTAACAACGTTAAATATTAAAATATGTAAGATTAAATAATAATAATAAAAATTATGTTTTTATTTTTTTAATTTTTTTATCTTTTTACTAAATATTAAGCTAAAATAATTTGAAAATAACAATTACTATTCATTAAAGTTTTTATTTATTTTTAATAGGTTTTTAGTTGCGAGTAGTAGATTATTAAGTGTTTAATCAATAAAATAAATGGATGAAAGAGTGGAAAGTAGGAAATGATGAAGAGTAAATAAAAAATTGTATATAAATTATTGTTAGTATATTTTCAATAAACTAGTGTTAATTTAATGAGGAATTAAAAAAAAAAGAATATTAAATTTGTTATTATTAATAAAAACTTAATTAATAGTAACCATTTATTTTAAGTTGGTGAGAAATTTTTATTAATTAAAAGAAAATATATTGAGTGTTACAAGAGGTTTTAGATTATGGAAGATTGTGGAACTATTAGTATAAACATGGAAAGTAAAAGCATCATTAAAATATAGAATCTTTATGTGGATGTCCCTAGTGAATAAAGTATGGACTTAGGATGTTTTATATAAGAGGGCGAGGCAATGCCCTAGTATATGTAGTATTTGAAAAAAATATAGGGAAATTATCGATCATTTGTTGGTTCATTGTTCTTTCACCCAAGAGGTATGAGGATTTATTCTCTCTTTGAGTAGTGGAAAAGGTTTATGGAAAGAAGATTCTATGTTGGGGCATATGAAAAAATGGTTTGATGATAGAACCCTCAAATAATACATGGTTATTTAGCTAGCTAAGAACTCAAGCATATTTGAAGATAAGGAGATTCCTCTTTTTCAATCTTAACATCAAAGATAATTTTAATCTGAAGGCATAAAGAATACTCCAAAGATAAAGAAAAACAAGATAGGTAGGTAACCTGGAGGTAGAAAAATATGATAAGTACCAAAGACCTTTCTCTTATTTGATAAGACCAATAATTAGGGTCCTTAGGATCATTGATTTTGATCCTCGGACCTGTGGGTTAAGGGCCCACAAAATGGACTGAAACGTCCATGGAATCAACTATGCAAACGCTTCCTTGAACTTTCACCCTTATTCAATTGTACTCCATAGAAGTCTCATCCTTTTCGTCTGAAGTTCATAGGAACTTCATCATCCTCATAGATCGATCACCCTTTTCACATGAAATTGCAACATGACCAATCTCTAAGGCACCGATGTTGAGGTTTAAATCCAATGCTCGACCTTCATTCATAGGATCGATGATAAGACCATGGCATCGCACACTCAAGCGCTTATCCTTTAGCTCCTCGGAATAAAAAATTATCCCACGCGATTGAAGCCTAGAACTGTAGACCAAAACTCTGCGGATGTACGTGATCAATCTGGAGCATTGATCCTGAAGTTGATCAATGATCAACAACAATGGGGTGATATAATGTCCATCGTTGATATGGATCTCATATCCTTTATGGACTGTTGATTGTTCTTAATCAAAACTTGATACAAATCATGGGGCCACCACAAAACCTGACATATCTCGACGTCAGAACGTCGAGACTTATTACAACCTCCAACAAAAAATGCACCAATGGTTGCAGTCCGCTATCATGAGAGTCGTCGATCTTCATATTCGAAGATTTGATCTCAATCATCCAACCCTTCAAACTATTGCAAAGGTTTATCATTAAACCTCTTACACATCTATCATCAACATCATTGTCCTCCATGAATCTCCTCTTCCAATTGACATTTTTGGTCTAACTTTGTCGTGATATCGTTGAACTTTGGATCATAATAAATCATTGTTGATTATTTAGTTGGTTCAACAATGGTTCTCCTTGCTTCATCACGCCATTCAAATTATTCCACGTATGTCGGACCTTGGGACATCCAGACTTCACAATTATAGAAACCTATCGAGGACCAAGATATGGAATGATGAGGACCTTCGATCTCCTCTGTGGATGGACGGTCAGATATCTTTTTGCATAATTTCGTGTATAATTTGATCATCATTGATCCTTTTAGTGATCAATAGTTAATCACCATTCGACCTGCAACACATACTCTTTGCTCACAATCTATTATTGTGGACACATTCAGATATATAATTCGAAGTTTCTACACACAGATTTCATAAACACATAACCATACACACAGGTTACATAAAATACATGCTTTCATTAGGATTTGAGCTCGAATTACACACAATCATAGTTGTCATGGGCTGGACTACCTCTCTCATTCTGATATTACATTGTACAGTCCTCCCTACTCAGCATGCAGGATTACACATATATAGAAAACAATACAAGGATCGGATCATGATATCATATCTGGTCTACTCTCACCAAAATCACTAATATCACTCAAAATATGTTAACAATCTACTTAACACAACAATCACAAAGCAAATCCAATAAATTACAAGGAATTCTTGTCTTCTTGGCCAGATTGCACCTTCTAGAAGCTTCACAAAATTTCAACTTTGATTTGGGGAATTTTTTCTCCTGCATCAAACTCCCGAAAGTTAAAAAATTTCATGATCTCCTAATCATGTGTCTCTAATTGAGGCACCATATTCACTCTCTAGTCTTCATTTTCCTCATGCATAACTGAGCTTCTCCAATGCTCAGTCAGTGAGCTGCAACAAAGCCTCTACAATAACAAGTTTGTTTCACCCTGCTACACAATACCTCACTAAGCTTCTCTCATGAGCACAATATTTTGGTATTCTCCTAGTTATCTCCTATGGAACCTTCTAAGAACTCCTTTCTCTAGGCTGCTACAAATCTTCTCACTCTCTTGTAGAGAAATATTTCCCTACGCTCTGATACCACTTGATAAGTACTAGAGATCGTGCTCCAATACTTATTTGATAGGAACAATAATCGAGGTGCTTAGGATCATTGATTTCAATCCTCGGACCTATGGGTTATGGGCCCACAAAATGGAATAAAACATCCATGGAAGAAACTACGCAAACTAATCCCCAAACCTACACCTTGGTTCAGTGGTACTCCATGGAAGTCTCATCCTTTGCCACTAAAGTTCATAAAAACTTCATCTTCCTCACAGGTCGATCACCCTTTTCACATGAAATTGCAACATGACCAATCTCTAAGGAAATGTTGTCGAGGTTTAACTCCAATGCTCAACCTTCATTCATAAGACCAACACTAATACCATGGGCTCACACACTCAAGCGCTTATCCTTTGGCTCCTCGAGATCAACAATTATCCCACACGACCAAAGGTTGGAACCAGAGACAAAAAATCTGTGGATGTATGCGATCATTCTATATCGTTGATCTTGAAGTTGATCAATTATCAACAACAATGGGGTGATATAATCTCCACTATTGATATGGATCTCAGATCCTTTTTGGACCTTTGATTGTTCTTAATCAAAATTCAATAGAAATCGTGGGGCCACCATGGAACCTGACGTATCTCAGCATCAGGATGTTAGTACTTATTACACCTCCAACAAAAAACTTGTTGATTGTCATGGTATGCTATCATGAGAGTCATCGATCTTCAAATTCAAAGATTTAATCTCAACCGCCCAACCCTTAAGACTATTGCAAAGGTTTGTCATTAAACCTCTTACACATCTATTGCTGGCATCATTGTCCTTCGTTAATATCCTCTTTCAATCGATGATTATGGTCTAGTTGTGTTGTGATATCGTTGAACTTTCGATCACAATAGAGCATCGTTGATCCTTAAGTTGATTCAACAATGGCTCTCCTCGCTTCATCACGCCATTCAAATTATGCCATGTTTGTCGAACCTCGGGACATCTAGACTTCACAACGATAGAACACTCTCAAGGATCGAGATACGAAATGATGAGGACCGTCGATCTCCTCCGTGGATGGACGGTCATATCTCTTCCTACACAATTTCATTTATAATTTGATCCTCGTTGATCCTTTTACTGATCGACTGTCGATCACCATTCGACCTGCAACAAATAATCTCCGCTCACAATCTATCCTTTTGCACAAACTTAGATATATAATTCACAGTTTCTACACACATATTTCATAAACACATAATCATACACACAGGTTACATTAAATACATACTTTCATTGGGATTCGAGCTCGAATTACACATAGTCCTAGTTGCTATGGTCTACACTAGCTCTTTCATTATGATAGTACATTGTACATTCCTCCCTTCTCAGCACACAAGCTTACACATATATAGAAAACAATACAAGGATTGGATCATGATATCAAATCCGATCTACTCTCAACAAAATGGCTAATATCACTAAAAATATGTTAACAATATTCTTAACACATCAATTACAAAACAAATCCAATCAATTACAAGGAAATCTCGTCTTCTTGGCCACTCTACGCCTTCTAAAAGCTTCACGAAATTTCAACTTTGATTTGGGGCATCTTTGCTTCTGCATCAAAATCTTACCCATGGGATTTTTTTGGTGGTGCATGTCAAGGTATACTTTGATTATAAAGTGTTAAAGGGATAACCTCGAGCTAGACAAATCTTATCCATGATATTTTTTTGATGATACATTCCAAAGTATACTTGATTATGCGATGTTGAAGGTGTGATCTACCTCTCAAATTCTCACAAAATATCCTTAAAAGCAAATGGCCTAAGAGAGGGCATAAATAATTTTTGTAGAGTGCAAAGCCAAGTCAATATGTCAATTTCGTTGTTGAATAAGATAACATCCATATTCAAAATTGATAATCAATTGGAAAACTATAAATACATATATACAAAACCTAGTTCTAAATCTTCTCTTTAAACAAGTCAAAGACATTAGAGTCCATCGTTATTTTCATCTCATATGCACACATCTATATAGTGTAAAAGAGCATTGAAATTATCGAATGGCAGTAAGGACATTACTGAAGAAGAAGTGGAGGTCTCTTTTCAAATTGCATTAAGTTCCCTACATGTTATTTGAGATTATCCAAAGATGTTAGTTTTGACTTTTCTAGACTTTTCTATGGATGGAGTTAGTGTAGTTCCTTATCTATGATGTAATGCAGGATTCAATCCCTCTTTCTATTAAATTTTAGTATGATGTAAAACAAGGGATTAATGTCTAAATACTATATTTTGTTTTTAGTTTAGTTTTGACAAATCACTCAGGTTGGTGTTCTATAGTCAAATTTTATGATGCTTTATATTTTGTTTTTAGTTTAGTTTTGACCATTCACTCAGGTTGGTGTTTTATTAAATTTTATGATTCTTTATCACATTTTGAATGTAAAATTTTTTGTTCTTTAGATAAGAATCATTTTAAGAAAACAAATTTTTTGGTTTAATGTAGGTTTAATGTATTGAAAATTCTAATGATTAAAATATAAAATATAGATATGGTTTCATGTTATTAAATGTATATATTTGA
>JASDQU010243007.1:24237-35071 GCA_032191745.1 Picea mariana
AAAATAAATAACTCTAAAATAAAATATAAAGCTACTTATAGTGATTCACTTTTATACTTGAAGTGAAATGCACTTTACAATTTTTAGCATGAACTTTTTCAAAAAAAGAAACAAAAGAGAGACTTGAACTCAAGACCTCTTACTTAATAAGGCAAGTTTTAATCAAATGGTCTAGCAAAACATATTGTAATGTTTAGAAGGAGGATTGGGGGTGTTGTTGTTGAAGACGACCTTGAAGAGCATGCTAAAAAAAAACTCTTTTCACACAAGGAAAAAATTTCGCTCCGGATCTAACTGTAATGGCCATATCTTGGGCAAACAGAAACCTTTTCGAGTGAAACAAAAAGTGTTCCTGAATGAAACAAGTGCTCCGAACGCAATGGAACAATCCTCTTAACCCATAAATGTATGAAAATGCCAGAAAATGGAGATAAGGCAACTCGGCTTAATGATCTCGATCTACAACAGGAGCGGGTCTTCAAACATGCTCTGATACCATGTTCGGCAACACAGGTATTCCAACAGAGGACGAACACCTTCAGTAACCACTCACATAACCAGATCAAATATCAACACACCGATGTTTTCATGTGGTAAAACCCCTACGGGGAAACATCCACGGCCCCAGCCAGCGCGACCACTTGGAGCAGTTTATTAATGCAAAGAAAAAGATTACAGAGAGATTTTACAAGAGAGTTTTTCACAATCTATCATTGGCAAATGACCCTCCATGCTCTTTAAATATAGATCATGGACCAATCAGGTGTTAATCCATGGATCAATGGCTGTTAAGATCGAGGAGAGTATGAATCGTCGGATCACTCTATGTCGGGAACATATCGCAACCGTCGGATTTCCTAACTACAAATGCATACTAATGAGTACTAAAGAATCACACTAAGAAACACACTTTTACCTAACAACATATTATACCAAGTAGATCTTAACTAACTCCTAAGTGTCTGAATATCCTAACAAAAAATGCAAGACTCTCTTTTGAACAACTAGAGTTTTAGAACCACATCTCAGAGTCCTATCCAACTGCGCTGGGGACATTGATAAACAAATGGCTCATTCCTTGAGTTAGCCTTGATAAATGGATGGTACTTCCCTTGGGATATCTCTAATAAACTAATGGTGAATTCCTTGGGTTGGTGAGTTGAGAGGAACACAAGATTATGGTTGGAACTACTGTTGGAGTTGTTAAATTACAAAATTTTATTTTCTAAGTATTGTGATGTAAATTTGCATATATGTATATTGGCATAGTGTGTGTTGGAAAGTGGTTGTAAGACCCTAGGTTCAAGTTATCTAACCAACAAAAAACTTCAGACACCAGTCCTTTTGGCATCACCTACATGCAAGTGAAGTCTCACTCGAGGCATCTATTGGGGCTACAGGAACCAAGTTTCTGTAGGAACAAGGGGATATGAGGCGATCATATTATTCATTCTTACTTATCTACTCTCTATGAAATATCCTGTGTCTCTTTTCCCTTAGTTAATTGGTAAATTCAATTATACAACACCATTATACTATAGATTTCAACATAGCCTATTCACTGTAACAATGATAACCACTGTGCAATAATTATCGAACAAAAAGGTCTAAATCTAGATATGCATAAATAGAACATCCATGAACAATCACACAAAAAGACATTCAGACACAAAATTTAACATGGTTCACCCAAACTTTGGGTTATGTTCACAACGAATGAATTCTTTATTATTCTTTGTTCAATCTTCTCAAGCTAGCACACTGCTCTGAAGTGCAAGTCTCTCTCTCGAAAAGTCTCCTGAAATCTCCAAACATAAAAGAAATCTCATTCTCAGTCTATTCTCTCACTCTCTTCGCAACAACAACTTTCACTATGCTCCAACATCAACTCCTATTCTACCCGACCCATTACATATTTATACATAGAATTTAGGGCTCAAAACCCTATTCGCTTATCCCCCAAAACCCTATTACAACTCATGATGATTCATTGTTTGGGCGTTATTTTCCTATCTTTGGCATGCATGTTTCTTTTCCTTAATCTTTGCCTACTAATTTATATCCTTCTTTTGTGTGCATCCTCATTCTTCTTTCTTTGAACTACCTATCTAAAATTCCCCCAACACTCACCTGTGGCTCGTCCTGAGCCACTCAAACCTATTGTGTCGCACCCCTCCATGCTTCCATGAACTTTTGGGAGGTTTCTTTTGTTGTCGTGACTTCTTTTTGGACTTCTGCTTCTTATTCCAAAATATCCTCTACAACCTGCGTAGTCAGGGTTGTGAGTTTCTCTTCGTTTTCGTGTGTTTCCTACTTTACCTTGCCCTGCGCAGCTACCAATTCTCTTATTACCCTTAATGCTTCATCTTACAACAATACTAATCATTGTTGGAGAATATTTTGATGGTCCCTTATCTTTTATATTTCATTGTATGACTTCCTTTATGCCATGATGGTCGTCATGCGCTTCGCTGATGGCAACGTACTTATGTTCTCAGAATCCTTCTGCACCTTTTCCTACGCATCCCTCAATCTATCTTCCACAACCTTAGTTTATGGATTCTCCATCAGGTTTGTCCAGATCTGCACCCTTTCCTCACATAGATTTGTGCATTCCTCATACAATTTCTTAATATTTTCTACCATGGTCATATCGGTTCTTTCTCTTTGTTCCTTTTCCTATGGTGGTGTTCCTGGCATACTACGCGATTCAAGTCTTCAATCCTGGTGTGAAAGCATTTAATGACTTCCTTGATCTTTAATACTTTTTCTTCAAGAGTAGCTTCGACCACCATCGACATTTCTAGGATATCTTTGTAGATTTTTTGGATGGATTGTTGTATTCACTATGCCTGTTGCTCAACCTCATCCTTCTCCTTTTATATTCACTTGACCTTTTCCCCAGCTTCGCTCTTCTCCTTCAACATCCTGTTAGCCTTTTCCCGAGCTGTAGTCTTATAATGTACAACAATTGTATACTCTTATTGAAGTTCTATATTCTCGATGGCTACCTTTGCTAACTCCCTTGATGTTGATTCCACATGGAACCACATCTCCTACACAATGCCAATGTGCAAGCCCCGTAGTACTATTGTGGGCATTTGTGAGACGATTAAGTCTAGTTGACCTAGTCATTGTACCTGCTCCCGCATCTCGGGTGTAGAAAACCCAATCACATCTGGTGAAATTTTCAATACTCTACACCCTGTTGCCATCTTTGCAAAATAAGACGTAGTGGCCTCTGCTTCCCCAGTCAAGTTGGTAGATGGTCCTTCATCAGATCGATGCTTTGGTGTTATCCTTGTTGCTTCCAAGAGACGATGCAATGTTGTTAGTTGTGCCAACACCTGCTGGTGCAGTTCTTCTTGTTTGTGTGATGTTTTCTCAACTGCTTCTTCCATGACATCCCTGACTTGATAGTCGATTATGTCAATGTCATCATCTATTAAAGTATAATTGGCTGGCTCTTTCTTCTTCTTATGCGTAGGGGGGTTGGCCCCTTTCCCTTATCTTTCCTCTTCTCACCAATTGTTTCTTGCGTGTGTTCTATGTCTATGCCCTATTCACCATCCTATTCGTTATCTTGCTTGTTTCCTTGTCCATCACCCTGTTCTTCTACATTGTTTTGATGGTGCTCTTGCTCTGTTCCATCCGCCAAAATCTTCTACTCTAGATCCTAATCCTGCATGATGAGGTGGATATCTTCTTATGCGATCTTATATTTTTTCTAGACCGATTCTTCTCTTGGGTCCTTCTTGTCATGTATATAGATACGATGTCGGTCTGATATGAATTGCACAACCATGGTGTATGTCTCTACCAATAGTTGTGAAATGCATGGTGTATTCCTGATGCAGTGCCGAATCCTTTCATCGTAGAGAAAAAAATCGACATTAGTGTTGATATGTCTTCTTTTATTAGATGTCTACCAAAAGTTCTCGTAGTTAGATTCCAAGCATGGTTTACATCTAAGTCCCAAGAACTTCACATCCTCCAGCTCTTCCAATTCTACAAATGCAATCAAAATTAGCAGCCATGGATAATGGAACTCCATGCCTCTATCCTGTGCTTCTGAGCAGTGGATGAGGAATTGGTTCAATAAGTATGACACCTAGCTCAATGATACATACTTGACACACTTCTCTGTTGCAGCTATCACTCCCACTGAAACTTGGTATTTTCTACATTTCCTCAGAAGCTTACACACCAATTCCTATGTTGCAATCCTTATTATTGGGTCACATATGCTCAACACATCCAACCCACGTACACCTCTAACTGTATGAAATTTTTCTTTCATTTCTTCTGGTAGAGTCCTGTCAGTATTCTTGTCTGCAAACAACAATTTTGGATCTTGGTAAACTCGTGATTCTGGCAATAAGGTATGTATCTATGGAGATTGGTCTGTCCAACCACAAATACCCTCCATGCACACAAGTTATAAGCAACTTAACACATGCATTTACCTTATTGATTTGACCGAAATTTGGGATGTCGAACAGGTTTAGGATGCATGATCACTCTAATCCTCTAGCCCATGCTTTTGGCACTAGTATGCTCTGATTCATTGTTGGATCTATTTTCAGTTCTAAGTAATGGTGCAATGCAAGTTCAGGGAACTTCGCCATGTCGGTAATGTTTTGGTCCACATATCTAAGTTGTGACACCCTCCTTAACATGTCTCTATCTATAATTTTGGGCATCACCAATTCGTAATAGGGAATATTCTTCAATGTGACTAGTGGGGCATCATCTTTCCTTGGCGAAATATAGTCTCGGGGAAACCTTAGCTTTGACGATGAGGCTCTCGAAGTCTTCTCTAACTATGGTTCTATGACTTGTGCTCTTTTTTGAGCTTTCTTTGGTGCGATCGTTGTTGCTTTTGGTGGTGCCATATTTATGAAATGGTTACTAGTGATACTGCTTCGACTCTGGGGTTTTTTGTAGCTTTGCAATACAGTTCTCAACTCTCTCTTACTGGCATGCAACTCTAAGTGACAATAACCAATGCTTGTCATCCCTCCACGTCTTTTGTGACCCTTCACCAGTTGTCTATGTCCCTTTGCACCTGAATTAACTGTATCATTCACCAGTGAATGCTTGATTTTATGTTGCTTTATTACCATATATTCTGTTGGATTTGTACCTCGTACTACCAATCTATCATGATTAGCGGTGGCTATTTCCATTTATGGCTACATGCCATCTTTATGACTTGTCATTAATCCTCTTTAACCATGGTTTCCACCCTTTTAATGCCTTTAACGATCATGTTCCACATGTTGCTTCTATTCATACCAAACTGTCTTTGTGTTGTTTCTTTTATATGTGTACCACTAACTTTTTTTGTGCCCTTATGTTCATTATAACTTCAATTTTTATTATTTTTTCTTCATTTTTCTTTTCTCTTTTTCCACTTTTTATTTCGTTTTGTTTTTTTTCCTACTATAATACAACAGTTCTCATGCAACTCAAATTAATTTACATACATTCGACCGTCTCTATAGATTTTTAGCCGAATTCCATTCACCATGCCTCCCAGGGCTTCTCCATTCAGTGTTTCCAACTACACATCACCTGCTTACGTCACATGATAAATTACATATGGTCCTAACTAATGCATTCGAAAATTTCTTGAATGTTGCATAAACTTACTATCATACAGTAATACTAAGTCCCCTACTTGAAACTTTTTCTGTCTAATGTGTCTATCATTCCATGCCTTTTCTCTTGCCTTCTAAACTTGTTGATGGAACCCTGCAACAAAGCGATCTTCCTCAAGTTGTACAAACTGTGACAATCTCTCCTCTATTGTGCCAGAGTCTAAAATATCAGTAATCGCTACAACGTGCAGGCTAGGCACAATAAACTCCATCAACGTCACTACTTCTTAGCCATAGACCAACCTAAAAGGTGTATGTCTGGTCAACTTTTTTCTCATAGTCCTATATGGATATAATAATGCAAGAAACCTTAAGTCCCAATTGTCTCTCCCTACATTGTAGATATTTGTTAGTGCATTATCCATAATTTTATTAAAATCTTCTATTGTCCCATTAGATTGATGGTGATACGACGTGCTCCTCTGATGATGAATTTGAAATTCCCCAGTTAATGTTGCAATTTTCTTATTCAGGAAGTGTGTTCCTTAATCACTGATTAGAATGTGTGGGCATCAAAATCGTGTAACTACATTCTCAAATAGAAACCTCCTAGCAGTCTCCACGGTGCAATCTATGACTGGTGCTACTTCTGCCCATCTGGTCAAATACTTTGACGTAGTGATTATGTACCTAGCTCCCGATCTTCTTGTTGATGGGTTGATTGGTCCAAAAAATTCTATCACTTATTTATCAAACACCTAACAAGGTGGCATGTGGGTGTAAATGCATCTCATCCCTTCTAGATGGTTTTCCCACCCTTTGACAAACATCGCATACATGTCAGTATTCTTTAGCATCCTTATGAAGTGTGGGCCACCAAATCCCTATGCATAAAATCTTCTACGTGATTGATTTACTTGCGTAACGTCCTCCGACAATTCCTTCATGCACTTCTGAAAGTATCATTGGCCTTTCATGCTCTAACACACATCGTCTCAATATTCCATCTACACCTAACTTGTATAAGTTCCCTTCAATTAATTGATAGTTTGTTGCTTTAACCATTAATTGTTTGTTTTACACAACTGTCGTGTCTGATGGGGTCATTCTTGTACTTAAAAACTGCACAATGTCTACGAAGTAGTCGTCCACCATTGTAACTACAAATAATTGTGCATTTGGTAAGTTGTCATCTATTTTCCCTGTGTCTTCTCCTAAAAGTATGCATGATAAGTGATCTGGTCCTGCATTCAACTTCCCTAGTTTCACAACAACCTCAAAATCATATTCCTAGAATAACAACAACCATTTGCATATTCTCCCCCCAACACTGGCTTGTTCACTAAGTATCATAGTACATAATGGTCTGTGTACATATTAAAATGAAAAAACAATAAATAATGTCTAAATTTTTGTAGTGCATATACCATTTCCAATCCTTCTCATTCTATGGTAGTATAGTTCTTTTATGCTATTGACAACTTCCTGCTTGCAAAATAAATTGGGTGATCTATGTCTCCTTCCCCTGGTTGAGTTACTATTACACCTAAAGCCATGGATGACGCATCCACATGAACATGGAACTCCTTCTTCCAATATGGGAAGATCAAAATTGGCGCGGTCACTAATTTCTGCTTCAATGTGTTCAAACCCTTCTGGCAATGCTCATTCCAATGGAACTTCACTTCCTTCTTCAACAACTTCTTATAGGTGTTGTAATATGTGCATAACCATTAATGAACTTCATGTAATATCCGGTATGACCTAGGGTTTCTCTCAATTGTCTAACTGATATGGGTAGTTGTAAATCTAAAATCACTGCAATCTTGGTAGGATCCACTAATATGCCCTGCTTACATACCACATGGCCCAACAAAATTCCAAAAGGTGCACATAAAATACATTTCTTTAAATTCAGTGAATTTGACATTGTCTACACCTATCCAACATTAGTCTGAGTACTTATATATTATCTTTCAATAAACTAAACATAGACCAATCATATAAGTACACTTCAAGGAACTTATGAATAAATTCCTTAAAAGATGCAACAACAACTCTTGAAAAAACTACAAGTGCATTCTTCAGTCGAAAGGGAATCATTGTGTGCTGATAGCTTCCCCATTATGTTGAAAAAGTAGTATTATACATGTTTTCTTGCGCGATCTTTATCTGATGATATTTTGAGAAACCATCTGTGAAAGAATAGGCCTCCTTTCTTCCTACATTCTCTAGTACTTCATCTGTGAAAGGTGTTGGAAATAGATCGTGCAGACATGGATCATTTAGCTTTTGCAGGTATATAAAAATATTGATTCCCCATGTTTTCTTATCTTGTACCACCATCATACTTATCCATTCTAATTCCACCACTAGTTCAATGATCCCTGCGTCCAACATTCAGTCTATCTCTGCTTTCATCTTATCCTTATATTTCATATTTAACCTGTAGGGTCTTTGTCTCATTGGCTTAGCATCGAGTTTCAAAAGGATCTTCATCTCTCCTAACTCACCAATTATCCCTTTCATCTTTGAGAATGTAGTTGGGAATAGATCCTAATACTGGCGCAATAAATATGCAATCTTCTCCACAATTTCATCATTCCAATAATCTCCCATCTATGCAAACTTCGGGTTTTCTATTGTCCCAATATTCACCTTTTGTGTATTTATTGGATGTGCATACACATCATATTCAAGCTCTATTCCCTCTACGTTGCACTCCCCCTTAGTTTCAAGTACTTCCACATTTCTTAGATCTTCCTCATCGTGTTCTTCTTTAGCAACATTTTAACATTCCAGTAATTCGTGTTCAATCATAGAATCTCTATGCGCATTGCACACAGATACTAACTCCATTGGCCCTTATTCTGAAAACATATTGTTTCTAATGACCTGGAACATTGCATATAGTAATGGATATTCATGCTCAAAAGTAAATGTTACCTTAACCCTTTGAATCAGTTCATCCTAGTTTTTTGTTTCTATGCACATTTCCATTTTCAAGTACAAGTTCTTAGGGATCGTATCCAGTGTATGTATAAACATGTGCATCCATTCCTTCTTTAGTACCAGACTCTATATGGTTTTGTATTGCTCAACATGATATGTCGGGTCACTTACTCTTGTATATTTATGTGCAGTATCCTCAACCTCGATACAAAACCTTACTTGCATTAGTCTTTTACACTGAGACCAATATTCCATTCCTTCTCTGTGTGCAGCCCACCATCTGGCTGTAGTAGCTTTCGAGATCACATCTAATGCCAACAGTCTTTGTTGTTTGGGTATCTCCAAGTCAAACTCCTTTACAAAAGATATCATATTGGTCAATCCATCATACTTGGGTGGATCACATAACTTTGTTCAATCCAGCGCAATGATCGAGTTATGCAGGCACTTCGTCTAGTTGATACTTCATGCATCCTCTGTTGCTAATGTTCCAGACCTTCCTCTAAATATGACGCACACGAGCTAATGATTCTCCAACTTAGTGCACCATATGTAGTAGGGTTAACATAGTCATCCATCCGTGCAGTCATGTTATACAAATTGTCAATTTTGTTCCCTCTTGCTAGCTCTATGTACCTCTTTCCTTCTATCAGATCCAACGGTGCAGTAACCTTCAAGTATTCTACCTCAAATATCATTTCCTTCTTTTTCAGATTAATGATCGCTTGATTATCAAAGGCCCATGCAAGTCCCATCAATGTTGGATATGGCTGAGTATCATCCACAATCTCAATGACTTCAAAATACACTACACTGCACACCCCATCTATATTCACAATGTTAGGGACCTAACCTACCTAACCCCTCAATTGGGTAGAATAATATATTTCCATGTAATAAAGGTCAATATTAATAAGGCCTAGCAATACAGAGGAATAAGTCAAATGTAAGAAGACCTAATAGAAGCTTTCGCTTCTAGAAGGATCTTCCTCTAGATTGTTCTTTTGGATAGATAGATTTAGTATAAATAGGAATAGAGGGTATGAGAAGTTTTGTCTTGGATGTTATTGTAATAGAGCTCTGCTCTGCTGGAGGTTTCCCCCTCAAAGAGGCAAGTGAACATTTCTATCAGTAATCAAAGTTCTCTTTCTGGTGTTATTGTGGTATTGTTATGGTTATATCATTGTTTCTCTGCCATTTATAGCTAATTATTTCTGTTCTGCATACTATTTTATATATGGAATACTACAAGTGGTATCAGAGCACCTTCCTCGACAGAAAATTGTGGGTTAATTAATTAATTAATTTTTATTTTTCAGGTTAGAGACGTATTCCAACGTCTTAAAGCTATAGAGATTTGTCATTAAGCGCATAAACCTGCGGTTGGGGATTCATACACGCATGAAATACAAGTGGTACTTAAGCGCACATCTGTTGGCCACTCTTGTAACCCCCGTTGGTACCCCTTCGATGTTGATGATTACAGTTGCGTGAGACATCCTCCAGGACATAGACTTAAGAGAGAGCCCCTAAGTTGGGTTTGTGGTTCCTATCTGAGACAGAACTGGAATGTTGCGTTGGCCTCCTCCTTATAGAGAGTTGAGATGAAATCTAGATGATTCTCTTATGTAACATTGTGAGAAAGAAGATCTGTTGAGTTGGACATTCCTGTGAAATCCCATGAGTTGGGTGCATCATTCTGAGAAAAGATGAAACAATGTATTAGCCTCATTTGAGAAGAGAGTTGAGATGATGAACTCCATATGACCCTCCTATGTAATGTAGTGAGAAAGAAGATCTGTTGAGTTGGACGTGCCTGTGTATGAGCACAAGTGAACGTGATCCTAGTGGCTGAGCACTAGTAAGTGTCATTCTCCTGTGAGACACAATGATATAGAGAGACATCCCTATAGATGAACACAAATGGATGTGCCCCTAGTGGTTGAGAACTAGTGGTTGTATAACATCCCTTGCTATATTGTTCAAGAGTCAGACTTTCCTATAACCCTAATTATTATGTAAAGGGTACAAGTCGGCCCCACCTTAATGTAAAAGATAATTAATGTAAAAGATAATTGATATGGTAATTATTAATTATATTGTAAGTTATTGAGGTTGGCCTTGTTGTGCCAATAGACACTACTGTTGACAGGTTCAATCTAATATAAGTAAAGGTAAATTCTCCATTGAGGAATCATATCACAAGTGCGAGTTTGGAAATTTCAACAAGTGCTTCTCCTTGGGAAAAGTGCGCACCTCTCTTGGGCACTAGTCTTCTA
>JASDQU010243007.1:42838-55175 GCA_032191745.1 Picea mariana
TTTTTTTCTAACACTAACGACTTTTTTTTACAATTGAATGTTATTAAAAAAGGTTGGACCACTCTATAATAAACACAAACACAAATAAATAATGATAATAAGGATCTACACATTTGTTTGTTATGAAAATGACTTGGACTATTTTATTTATGATATGGACAAATAAAGAATGGTGCAAGGGATAATTGACTTACATGTTTTTTTTAAACGAATATTAATAATGGAAATAATGAAAACAAAAAGTTATTTAATTAAATAGCGTTGAAAAAAAAAAGGAGTGAAATGTTTTTTTTAAATGAATATAATTGATTATTATAAAAGGAGATTTATTTATGGTAAAAAATAAATAATAAATGATGTAATGGATTTTTAAGTTATATATATATTTTAAAACAAATTTATTATATTGAGAAATATTTTGAAAAATTTATAATTTTTTCCATTTTTAATGACTTGATTCATGAAATTAAAAAAATTTGTTAATAACAAATTTTTTATTTCATCTAAATTGTAAATAAAATATTTTAATCTCTATATTGAAAAAAATATTTTTGTATCCCACACACATACATATATATATATATATATATATATATAACTTATAAATGATTTCTACATCTAAGTATGAGAGAGATGTGTAATTCTTTTAGTGCTTAACATGGAATTGACATGTGGCATTTAAAATATATATTAATAACAAAAAAACATTTTAATGTCGGCCTTATTAAAATATTTTAATATCAACTTTCTTTCTATATATATATATATATATATATATATATATATATATATATATATATATATAATCTCAAAATTCAAAGAAATACACCACATCCTATCCTCATAGAAGCAAGCCTTTCTTCTTGGAATATGTAACTCCTACTTGTATTTGGTGTGATCATAATTGTGATTAATATTATTATTGGTCATTATTAGGTAGATTTTGTAGATTTTAACCTTGTACAATATCCATTGCAAACAGATATTCAGTGAAAGAACAGAAAGCATACAATGACAAATACAAACATTACACAAAGATTTTTCCCCTGGAAACCCAAAACGGGAAAACCAACATATTCTATATTCATTCATATGTGTTACATTGTTTACAATACAATATACATATAGGAGCCAATGACATGCAAAACCCTATCCCAATGACCTAGATTAGTCCACAACCCTAATTCCTTAACCAGAAATAGAAAACCATCGGCAAAAACCATGTGCTGAAAAACCACCTAAATATGTGACACATTTCCCGAGGAATTTTTTTTTTTCCCAAGGCACTACTACTCGTGCAAAGAATATAACACATACCCAACATATTTGGTATCTGCATAGAGCTTGTTTCCTAGTTTTTGGGAAGTTGTTGGAACTAGTTGGATTTGAGAGATTCTCTCCAACTAGATGCTTCCTAGATTGGTGTGAGGTTGAGATATTTTCTCAACCGAGTAGATTGTGTGATTAAGGTAGTTTTTCTATATTGAGACAAAGATTTTTTGTATTTATATGTACTCTATTTCATTGTTTAATAGAGCACACATCACTATTTTAGTTTGTGTAATTATGTGTACAACCCCTCTCATGTTTCCTTTCATGGCATCAGAGCAGGACTAGGCTTGACTCCCTCATGGGAGGGCTCAAGTATATGGAAACTTATGAAAGTAATATATTGTAGGAGTAGATTAGCATATGTGAGATTAGATATTTTTGTTATGAGTGTTATGATTTTGTATGTCCTCATTTGTCCATGAAGGGAACCAATTTGTTGCTTGTAGTCCGAGGAGGAGTGTAGATCTGTCACTGTAGAAGTAGCTACCATGTGAGTGAGATGCCACACCAAGAGAAGTGTCACAATCACTTATGTGTGTTGTTTGCAGGAGACAAAGGACGAGAGGCATTCATTCGTTAATTCATTTCCATAGAATATCGGGTTGAAAAGTAGCGACCTATATATGTTGATGGAAGTGAAGAATATAAGGGTTAAATTGTTCTAATTACCGAATAATCATAGAAGGCTGGGAGGACATGTAAAAGGAGAAGAGCATGTATTGGCATTCCTGTCATTGCAAAAGGGATTGCAGGTGTCCTGCGATGGGCACAAATATTTAGGTGAGAGTGCCTCCTTTACATGCCAGCTAGTTGAAATCTTGTGGAATCTCATGTAGTGATCTATCACAACCTATCAAAAATAAAGTCACAGAAGATGTTTCTAGGAGTTTCGACCACTCCACCTCCAAGAAAGTAGTGAGGCTGTTCGACGTCGATTTGGAATGTGTGAAATTATATGACATTTTTGAAGATGAGCTTTGGAGGATCTCAAGCATAGGTTCTCAGTCGCAGTTCTAGTTTCCCTAGTGCAGGAAGAAGATAATGATGGTGAGAATGAAACTCTCAACAACCCATGTTAGGGGGAGAATTATTTCGCAAATGGAAATTCAAGACTTTGGAGGAATCAAGCCACCATTATGATCAGAGGGCTAGTGATTGGGTTGAATTCATGTGGCCAAAGTTGTAGTCTGTCTAATAGGAGAATTCACTCAACTGACAGAGAATCACTGAGAAAAGGAAGCCATGTGAGGAACGCGAATGGTTGAGGAACTATAGAAAAAAATATGAACCCATGTCAGATCGTCGTTACCAAAAACTTCTCTGATACAAATTTGCAACATCCCCATTACTGAAAACTGCTCTGATACCATAATGTGACCTCCTTGTTACCCAAAAATTTCTATGATACCATACTGGGATATCTCTAGCCACCCAAGCTGGGCCAAGACGCAAAATCTCAACTTTTGTCTCTATGATACCAATTTGTATAACATTACCCAACTTACTACTTGGTCCGAATTATTTTCGGCACAAAATGAGAGCAAAGATATAATAAATAAATGCACAAAGATATCGTGGATATCCAATAATATAACATAAATGTATCAGAGATGCAACCATAAACACATATATATAGTAATACACAATTTTCTATTAATGAGCGAAAATGTACAAAGACTATAAAAATACAGAGTGAAAGACTCGCTAGAATGGTGACATCTTGACTCTGAGAAGAGATGTGACGACTACTCACATTCGCAAGAAGATGATTGTTACAATGAGGCTCCAAAGGCATTTTTAACATAATTAAAATCCAAAACCCTAACCCCGGAAGATGAAAAGCCAAAAGGTTTGCGGGCCCCAATGGGGGTAGTTGATACGTCAACTTCACGGGGGCATAACTTTTGCATACGATCTTTGTTTGGGGCACTCGATACATCGTTGGAAAGGTCTAACCAAGTAGAAAGAATTTCAACTGGTTCAATTAAGTGCCTCTTATATTCTCTTGGGCCCCAAATCCACAAAAAACATCTTTTAGGGCCTCAAAACGGCCTCGAAAGTTTGGAACCCAAAAAATTGCCGAAAAACTACCAAGGTGGAAACTGTTTTTCGAGCCCATGGAATAGGTGGGTGGCCACCGATATCCACCTGGATCAATCCTCCCTCCTTAGGAAGCAATGGTGTTCATTGCATTGAGTTCCCAGGGGAGAGGAGAGTGTGTTTGCTAAATCTGAATATTGGTGAGTTTCTTGCCTTGCTGGAGAATTTCCGTTGCTTAGCTTGTTGAAGGTTGTCACGAACTTGTGGCTGGAAGGGTTGGAACTTTTTAACCAGTCTGTGTACATGGGATGACTGTGTGCACAAGGAATCTTTGCGATTTGATGCAACCTTTTTTACCTGCTTCTGTTGGATAGAAGGTGCTTGGGCCAAGGCTGTAGTGGTTGCAACATCCTTCTGTTCAATGTTTGAACAGATTGTGAAGAAGCTGAATTTTGTAGTATGAGATACTACCTTGCGGCATTGTTTAGGTGGGGCAGTAGTTGGAACTACCTCTGGTATTCTGTAGAGATGAGCCCCCAAAGTAATAATGACACTATGGGGTCGAGACTCATAAACAACCTGGTGCTTCCACATATATGGTTGGCCCAATAGAACATAATAGACATCCAATGCGGCAACATCACATAATATCTCATCCTTGAAGGGTTGGACGCCATATGAAAATCGACACTGCTAGCTGAAATGGAGATATCTTCCTTAGCGAAGCCACCCGATGTTGTATCGTTGCGAGTATGGTGTTGTTGACAATCCCAACTGTTTGAAAACCTTTGCTGAGATGAGGTTCTTATGGATTCCACTATCAACAATAAAATGCAGCGGGGTTCCCTTCACCTGCATCTGTGAATGAAAAAGGAGATCCCCCTCTTCATGATCTGTTGTTCTAGTTGAATTATTGTGGATGCGACAATAGCAGTGGGGTCTGCGTCGATGATTTGTCTTCTGTTAGTATTTTCTGAATCAGATTGGGATTAAGGGTTTGGCTCCTTGTCTTTGATCTCGACCACCAATGACTTTTTTGTTCAACATTCATCGATGTTGTGCAAGGGGATTTTGTGGAAATTTCACCATTTTCCAGTGTCCTTCTTCGTCTTCTCATGACCCTTCTTTTCCTGTGGCTTGGAATGGTTTTCAGAAGGTTGTTTGTTAGGGCCATCTTTATCATACTTTTTTTGTTGAGGATTTGCAGACCCAAAATCCTGCTTGTTCTGGTGCTTAAATTTCTGCTCGATTTGAATAGCATATCGATAAGCAGAACTGAGTGATGAGATGTCCAAAAGATCCATTTCAATTTGGATGTATCTGTGTAGAGTCCCGCGGTATTTCACAACCAAATGTCGCTTGGAGTATTTGATACCCATCTTGGAGCACAAGGTATGGAAGGTATTGGTGAACTCTAGAATTGCTTGGCCCCTCTCTTTCCGCAGTGTGGTCCATCTCATGTATTGTTCCTCATAGTTTCGAACAGGATAATATTGTTCCTTTACTGCATCCATAAAAAAATATCAGGTAGGATCGACCCCATATATTCCTGACTCCTCTATGGAAATTTGCTCCCATTAAATTTCCCACTAATGTTTGACATGGGGGAGAGCTTTAAGGAGTGCGAAAGTGATCTTTTCCCTGTCAGAGAAATTATGAACAGAGAAATAACCTTCTAGCATATTTAACGATTTTTCTAGGGCATCTACATCTATATGTCCTTCAAATATGGGAATATCAAAATTATCTTGTACCTTGAAAGGTGAGGTTCCTCCAAAGTGGTCGCTTGATGAAGATGCACCTGTTTTTATCGACAAGCGTTGAAGGATGTGGGAAAAATTATCCATCATTTCGTCCCTCTGTCGTGTGAGAGCTTGCTCAAGCAAGAGATTGATAGAATCGTATGCTATGACATTTTTATTTTCTTTCGTCATTGAGGGTTTATTGGGTGTGAGAGAGAGGTTTTCCTCAAGAGAGACATGCTCGATACCCAACTTGCTATACTCAAACCTTGTCAAGGACATGCACTAAAAAGTGATCAAGAACAACCTGCTCTGATACCACTGATCCAGATTATTTTCGGCACAAAATGAGAGCGGAGATATAATAAATAAATGCATAGAGATATCACGGATATCCAATAAAATAACATAAATGTATCAGAGATGCAACCATAAACACAAAGATACAGTAATACACAATTTTCTATTAATGAGTGGAAATCTACACAAACTGTAAAAATACAGAGTGAAAGACTCGCTAGGATGGTGGAAGCTTATCTTTGAGAAGAGATGTGATGGCTACTTGCATATGAAAGAAGATGATTCTTACAATGAGGCTCCAAAGGCCTTTTTAACATAAGTAAAATCCAAAACCCTAACCCTGGAAGATGAAAATTCAAAAGGTTTGCGGGCCCCGATGGCGGTAGTTGATACGTCAACTTCCCGGGGGTGTAACTTTTGCATACGATCTCTGTTTGGGGTGCTTGATACACCGTTGGAAAGGTCTAACCAAGAAGAAAGACTCTTGATTGCCTCAGGCTACCACTTTTTATATTCTCATGGGCTCCAAATCCCCAAAACACATCGTTTAGGGCCTCAAAATAGCCTCGAAAGTTTGAAACCCAAAAAATTGCCAAAAACCTACCAAGCTGGAAAACTGTTTTTCAATCCCGTGGAATAGGTGGGTGTCCACCGATATCCACCTATATAAATCCTCCCTCCTTAGGAAGCAATGGTATCCATTGTGTTGAGTTCCTGGGGGAGAGGGGGAAGCGTTTTCTCAATCTGAATCTTGGTGATTTACTTGCCTTGCTGGAGAAGTTGTGATGCTTAGCTTATTGAAGGTTCTCATGAACCTGTGGCTGGAAGGGTTGGACCCTTTTAACAAGTCTAGATCCATGAGATGACTGTGTGAAGAAGGAATATTTTCACTTTGATGCAACCTTGTCGATCTGCTTCTGTTGGATAGAAGGTGCTTGGGTCAAGGCTGTAGTGGTTGCAGTATCCTTTTGTTCACCTTTTGAAAAGATTGTGAAGAAGTTGAATTTTGTAGTATGAGATACTAACTTGTGACATTGTTTAGGTGGGATAGTAGTTGGAACTACCTCTGGTATTCTGTAGAGATGACCCCCAAAGTAACAATGACACTATGGGGTCGAGACTCATAAACAACTTGGAGCTTCCACATATATGGTTGGCCCAAGAGAACATCACAGACATCAAGTTGGGAAACATCACATAATACCTCATCCTTGAAGGGATGGATGCCATATGACAATCGACACTGTTGGCTAACATGAAGATATCTTTCCTGGTGAAGCCACCTGATGTTGTATGGTTGTGGGTGTGGTGTTGTCGACAATCTCAACTGTTTGACAACCTCTACTGAGATGAGGTTCTTCTGGCTTCTGTTATCAACAATAAAATGCAGCGTGGTCTCCTTCAGCCACATCTGTGAATGAAAAAGGTGCTCCCCCTCTTCAGGATCTGTTGGTTCTTCTGGTTGAATTGCTTCGGCCGCGACAATAGCAGTGGGGTCTGTGTCGATGATCTTCTTCTGTCAATATTTTCTTAATCATATTCCAATTCACGATTCAACTCGTTGTCTTTTATCTCAACCACCAATGACTGTTTTGATCAACATTCATCGGTGTTGTGATGGGGGATTTTGTGGAAATAACACCATTTTCCAGTGTCCTTATTCGTCTTCTCATGACTCTTCTTTTCCTGTGGCTTGGAATGGTTTTCAGGAGCTTGTTTGTTAGGGCCGTCTTGATAATACGTTTTTTGTTGTGGATTTGCAAACCCAAAATCCTGCTTGTTCTGGTGATTAAATTTATGCTCCATTTTAATAGCATATTGATAAGCAGTACCGAGTGATGAGATGTACAGAAAATCCATTTAAGTTTGGATGTATTTTTGTAGAGCCCCGTTGTATTTCAGAATCAAATGTCACTCAAAGTCTTTGATACCCAGCTTGGTGCATAGGGTATGGAAGGTATTGGTGAACTATGGAACTGCTTAGCCCCTCTCTTTCCATAGTGTGGTCCATCGCATGTAATGGTCCTCATAGTTTCCAATAAGGTAATATTGTTCCTTTACCGCATCGATAAAAAAATCCCAGGTGGGCTCTTTTCCCTATCGGAGAAATTATGAACAGAGAAATAACCTTCTACCAGATTTAACTATTTTTCTAGGGCATCTGCATCTATATATCCTTCAAATATGGGAATATCAAAATTAAATCATACCTTGAAAGGCGAGGTTTCTCCAAAGTGGCTACTTGATGAAGACACTCCTATTGTTATCAACAAGCGTTGAAGAATGTGGGAAAAATTCTCCATCATTTAGTCCCTTTGTCGCGTGAGATATTTCTCAAGCAACATATTGATAGAATCGTATGCTCTGGTGTTTTTCTTTTCTTCCACCATTGAGGGTTTCCTTGGTGTGCAAGAGAGATTGTCCTCAATATAGACAAGCTCGAGACCCAACTTGCTATACTCAGACCTCATCGGGGACATGAACTAAAAAACGATCAAGAGCAACCTGCTCTCATACCACTAATCCAGATTATTTTCGACAGAAAAGGAGAGCGGATATATAATAAATAAATGCACAGATATATTATGGATATCCAATAATATAACAGAAATGTATCAGATATGCAACCATAAACACAGATATATAGTAATACACAATTTTCTATTAATGAGCAAAAATGTACAATGACTATAAAAATACCGAGTGAAGACTTGCTAGAATGGTGGCAACTTATCTTTGGGAAGAGATGTGACAGCTACTCGCATTCACAAGAAGATGATTGTTACAATGAGGCTCCAAAGGCCGTTGTAACATAAGTAAAATACAAAACCCTAACCTTAGAAGATGAAAATCCAAAAATTTTGTGGGCCTCGATGGGGGTACTTGATATGTCAACTTCCCAGGGGTGTAACATTTGTATACGATCTCCATTAGGGGTGCTTAATACATCGTTAGAAATGTATAAACAAGAAGAATGAATTTCAACTGACCTAGGCTTTCACCTTTCGTAGTCACCTGAGCCCAAAATCCCCAAACAATGTCATTTAGGACCTCAAAACGACCCCGAAAGTTTGGAACCCGAAAGATTGCCGAAAAACTGCCAAGGTGGAAAACTGTTTTTTGAGCCCGTGGAATAGGTGGGTGGCCACCGATATCCACCTGGATCAATCCTCCCTCCTTAGGAAGAAATGGTCTCCATTGCATTGAGTTCTCAGGGGAGAGGGGGAAGCATTTGTTGAATCTGAATCTTCGTGAGTTGCTTGCCTTGATGGAGAAGTTGCACTGCTTAGCTTGTTGAAGGTTGTCATGAACCTGTAGCTTGAACGGTTGGACCTTTTTAACCAATATGGATACATGATATGACTATGTGCAGAAGGAATTTTTTCACTTTGATGCAACCTTTTTGACCTGCTTCTATTGGATAGAAGTTTCTTGGGCTGAGGTTGTAGTGGTTGCAGTACTATTCACCTTTTGAACAGATTGTGAAGAAGCTGAATTTTTTAGTATGAGATACTACCTTGCAACATTTTTTAGGTGGGATAGTAGTTGGAACTTCCTCTGGTATTCTGTAGAAATTACCCCCCAAAGTAAAAATAACACTACGGGGTCCATAATCATAAACAACCTAACGCCTCCACATATATGATTGGCCCAAGTGAACATCACAGACATCCACTGGGGAAACATCACATAATACATCATCCTTGAAGGGTTGGATGCCATATGACAATTGACACTGTTGGATGAAATGAAGATATCTTCCCTGGCGCAACCACCTGATGTTGTATGGTTGTGTGTGTAGTTTTTTTGACAATCCCAATTGTTTGATGACCTATGCTAAGATGAGGTTCGTTTGGCTTCCGTTATCAACAATAAAATGCAACCGGGTCCTTAACTTGAGTTGCCTCGAGCTTAACTTGAGTTTCCTTGACTTGCTGCTTCACCTGAGCCTCCTGCTCAGTGAGCTCCTAGATCATTTGCTCTGTAACAGGCCCTTCCATGCGTTGTTCTACTATTGCAACCATTTGGTCCAATTGTGAGCCCTATCCATCAGTCTCTTCAAGCACCTTGCAGGCTTCGTCCTGCACAGGTTGCAGCATCTGTGTGAATTCCATTACCTTTCCCAAGAGGGGAGTGATCTATTTTTGTATTGCACGTTGCTCCTATGATCTTTTCATTCTTTCAACTGCGGTGAGTAGATTCATCTGTGCCTGCACGAAAAATGTATGTTGTTTCACCTCTTGTAACTGTGCTTCCATCTTTCTTAGCTCTAGATCCTCAAAGAGGTGTTCATATGTCTGTGCGCTTTGATCACTTAGTTTTTTTCACTCTGAGGTGAGGGATCTTATCCTTACTATTGTGTTCTTAGCAGTTTCCTCCCTTTGGTCACACACCGCTTGTGGGGTGCTCGATACTGCTTGAGCCTCCAACTCTGTTATCCTGGCTTGAAGTTACTAGATGGTCTCAGCAAGCTTCACTACTTGAGGCTCAATTGACTCATGTTCCTCTTGTGCCAAGCCTGGTGCAGAGTGACATGCTTTACTCACTACCTCTTTGACCTTGACCTGCTCTATGAGAAACTGCTCCTTTTCTCTTTGTAGCTGGACTTTTTCCTCCTGGAGCATCGCCTGGAACTCTTCTCTCTCACTTTCATAGGTGGCTACACTGTACCGCGCTACTCGTAATTGTTCTAAGACTTCATATTTATCCTTTTTCAATTATTTTGTAGCCTTCTCCTTCTCTTCCTGGACTTTCTGAAGTCGAACTTCTGTCGCATCTACAATTCTTCTCAATTGGTTTGGTTCATCCCCCAATTCTGCAATCTGTGATGAGGAGGGTGCAGTAGGTACTGTGCAGACCAAACAAATATCTTGTTGTACTTCCTTCAATTCCTTCTTGACCCTTCCATATAGATCTTCCTGCCTCGCTCCATATCTCTGTAATATGTCCTCAAAAGCATCCTCCATAGCTCCACGAACCATACTGATATCGTCCTAAGTGAGCGTGGCCTCTAACTGGGGCTTATTAGTGCACATCTTCTTCCTTGTTGAAGGTTTCTTTGGAGAAACCTTCCTCTTCTACGGTGTTACTATTCCAATGGGGGGGTCTGTAGGCAGTATAGCTTCACCTCCTCCTTGTTGTTCTTCTACGGTGTTGCATTTTCCTATGAGGTCCACCGTGAACCCGGTGACCTATGTGGGGCGGTTCTTCCTTACAAGGTTTCCAACTATGAGTTGGAAAGCGAGGACCGCTGCACCATCCTTTATAGAGGCTACCTTGTAACCTCGATTTCCTTTCTTGACTTTTCTGTAAGCTTCCTTGATGCGATGTGCTAGGGAACAGTCTGAGGCCTTCCCTGGATAAAACTATTGAGGGTCAAGTCCCTTCATGCTTAAGCTTGTGATCTGGTGGATCAACGTCGGATCCATAGTAATTCTTCAGTCGAGCCTTAGGTATCCTCCATGATAGCATGATAGGAGGAGTTTAACGCAAGCGTTAACCTCCTGGTGGTGGCCAAAATGGGGAATCTTCATCACATTTAGCACGGTGGATTGTGCCAGTCCCTTAATCCATGGCTACGAGACAAGGCAAGGCTTCTTCCCAGTTAACTTCGTCAAGTAGCAGTGGGGCGCTAGGATAACATAGTTCTTCCTATCTCCTAAATTGATGTCATTTTTCTTTCGTAGCAGGATCTGTCCTGGCTGATTCCCAACTACACGTATTCCCTTCGAAATGTATGTGGTCAATAAGGTGTACTCAAAATCTCATGGGATGTTGTCGCGGTTATCTGTGCCAGAAAAAGGTGGGATATACTCTAGTAGGATGGATGAGATCTTCTTTGTATTAGCCAGATCACCGCGATGCTTACTTCGCTTCTCAGTCACAAGGTTAACACAGCCAGAAGGATGTCCAATCGAAGGGGAAGCATGCAGTCCCCTAGTCGACAATGCCTAGACACCTTTAGATAATGTTCTGTCAGCCATTAGCTTCTTGAGGACTTCCTTGACAGACTTCTCTAATTCGCTAGGTTTGCCCAACATTCTAACTTTTAAACAGATAGGTCGAGGTAGGCGAACGGATAAGAGGGGTAGACAAACGAACATCGAGGTCTAGTTTCTGATAACGCAACTCGACACACAATCAATTCTCTTCTTGGCCCAGTTAATCATGGGTATAAAAGTGGTCTCGGCACAGTGGCCAACAAGTTAAATAAGCGGGCCTTGTAACGGATTCTTCCAATGGTCAGGAATGCTTCCATCAATGTGAATCTTTCCATTATGGCGCGATATCAACGTCCAAAAGAGGTCCATATGCCCATAAATGCATTTTCTAACCGTTTCGGAGAGTCATTCTAATGGTTGGGGCGCCTTCAATGGTCATATAGCTTCACCAGGGTGAATTCCTATTCTGCGCGGTCTTGCTATTCCAGCAAGGTTCAAATCTTGCGAACCTGCCTCCTACGAGGTTCCAGTCTACAAAGTCTTCCATCTATTCTTTGTAGCTTCTCGTAGATTTTCCAACATATATTTCTTTTCATTGAGCTTCCTTGCTTTCTTTCCTGTGATATGAGTCTCTCTAACTGTTTCTGGAATTCTCTTTCCATTTTTATTCTTATCTTCCCCTAGCATAGTGACTTCGCACTGTTGATGTTCCCTCAAAGGGTCTGAAGCTAATATCCCTTCGCTTAATACTTCATGGGTGGATATACTTCTTTATTGAATAGATAGGTCCTCCAAACCTTTTTGCATTCTTTCAACCTTGATAGCTGATTCTCTTGACTTCTGTTCCTCCTACATTGTTACTTTCTTCTATTGCTTTGACTTATCCTCTCGTTCTTCTATTAGTCGATCTATTTTTCTAGCTATGAAATCCCTTAGTTCTTGATTTTTCTTTTCTGTAGCTTCTTCCTTTGCTTTACTTCT
>JASDQU010243007.1:62434-72931 GCA_032191745.1 Picea mariana
CTCAGACAACAACATTACACTTGAAACAACAACTACCTCGAACAATAATCCTGAGTTTCCCGTTGAACCAGTGACACCAGCTCCTCAAGGGGTCGACGTTCAAGAAATTGTTCATCAGTCACTCATAAGGACACATAGTGCCTTGGCCCGTATCAGACAACCTAGTAGGTCAATTAACCAACCCTTAGATTTCTCAGATATCCAAGAACAACTTGAAGGTACTGGTCTACTCTTAAACCCTTTAGGAGATAATACCACCAAGCCTACTGAAACACCTACTCTTCGAGTTGGAGGATTTGGTATCCCACCTTCTCCTCCTAGTTCATCTCCATACTCTTCAGGAGGAGAGTCATTTGACGAAGGAAGTTCCTCGTCTGAATCATCTCATCCTCCAACACCACCCACATTCATGGAAAACCAAAATAATCATGCCATACCTTGGCTCGATCAAGATGTTGTGGCGGTACCTGGACTGCAACATCCACTGCCAAAACACCTGGAGAAATGGTTGCCTAAATTCAATCCAGATTCAAAACAATCTGCTGAGGATCACATAAAAAAACTTATGTTATCCATTAGACTTTGAAGCATAGAGCATGAAGATGTAGTATGCAAACTCTTTCCTTATACATTTGAGGGCAATGCCTCCACGTGGTATTTCACCCAACATCCCCAAACCATTGTCTCTTGGGACAAGTTTGAAACTTGTTTCTTAGACAAGTTTGGAGATGTTAAATTTCCTGAAGTCTTGGTTATGGAGCTCTCCAGTCTAAAGATGAATCCTAAGGAGAAAGTAAAATATTTTAACAAGATATTTCTTACGTTAAAGAATTGAATTCCCACAGATTCAATGCTCGTTGAAAGTCTAATTTTCGCATATTACACCAAAGCCCTACATAATAACATAGAAATTTGGGTTAAAAGGTCTAAAAAGAGCACACTGTTGGAGGCCTTCAAGGAGGAAAGCCAAATTGAAAAGAATATACTAAGCTTAAATGACAATCTCACTAGTGAAGATGAAACAACTTCATCCTCTAAAAAGAAAATAGAAATCCTTACTAGGCCTCCCCAAGCCAAAAGTCAACCTGAAGCTTTAGACCTAGAAAGCTTACATAAGGCTTTCCAAAAACTATCAAATCAAGTTGTGGATTTTAAGAGATCAGCCGAGGAGGCATCCTCAAGCAAAGGAATTTTTAAACCTCTTTTCAAAAAACCTTTTCCTCCCAACCGACCAAACCAGACCACTGAGGGTCTTAATTTCGAAAGCTTGTAGTATGCTTTGCAAACCATTCTAGAAGCACATGATAATTCTATTTTTTCCCCTCTTGAAAATTCTGAAGACATAGCCAAGGAAGAAGTGGCAGAAGAAGAGGAATCATCCCCCAATATCTTTATACACTTCTCTGATAGTATTTTCCAAGCAAATTTTGAAACTGTCCATCCTTACAACACAAGAAGCAAAACATAGAACAAACCTTCTTCTGAACTGAGTAATAATGTATTACCGAAACAGTCAAAGAAAGTTGAAATAAAACAGAGTTTAGCAGCTCCAGTCTTAGAATATGATTTAATTGAAGATCTAAAGAAACTAAGGGCTATTATTTTTGTTTTCAAGCTTTTGAAATTTCCCCTTATTTTGCAAAAAATACTTCAAAGTATCGCAAAAAATAGTAAGAAAAATGATCCTAGTAGCAAGAAAACTGCAGAAATTGGTTCTAAAATAGCCAAAAAGATCCCAACTAAAACGACATATGAACCTTCAGATAAAAGGGATTTAGCTGAAAAAACTATATCAAATGTAGATAAAATTGTTTTAGGGACAACGACAAAAAATCAACAAAATTTTGTTGTTAACATTTGTAAAAATGTCTGGCCTTTCTTATTAACCTTTGAAATTTTTAATAGGAATGTACATAATTGCATGGTCGATTCTGGCGCATCATCGAATGTGATGCCTTTATCTGTTTGTCAGAAAATTAACGCAGAAGTTCAAACTTCTAATCTCAAAATCATACAGCTTGATCGGACGAACGTTAAGGTAATCGATGAACTTAAGAAAGTTCTGGTTAGGTTATCTTCTAATCCTAAGGTTCACCAAATTATTGACATTATTTTCGTTGACATCCTTGAAGTCTATGGTTTGTTTTTAAGCAGGGACTGGTCCGAACAACTGCACTGTTACTTTGTCACAGATTGGTCTCATTTGTGGCTGGCGAAAAATGGACAGCCAAATAAAATTAGAATAAATCGTGAACGTTATCTCAAGCACACCATGATGGATCTAAATGATGCAACTGAACCTTCTACCGCATCTATTAATTCTTTTGAAATGCAGGGAATGAATACTTTCTTTGGTAACTTCATGACCAAAATTTATCCTATCACTGATCCTGAGCAGCAATCATAAGTTATGACCTATACTCAGACATCGGCTTTGCCGAATGTGCCAAACACTCCCGACGAAGCTCAAATCTGGTCATTGTACTTTGATGGATCCAAATCCAAAGAAGGAGACAGTGTAGGATGTGTGCTCATAGATCCCGCAGGTAATAATACTTTCATTTCCTGTCGATTAGAGTTCAAATGCACTAATAACACCACCGAATATGAAGCACTTTTACAAGGGCTTAGGAAAGATGTGGATATGAATGTATGGATTTTAATGATATTCGGTGATTCAAAAATCGTGGTTAGGCAGGTAAGAAACTCCATACATTGCTTGTCACCACATCTGAAAAGTTACCAAACTGAGGTATGGAGTTTAATGCAAAATTTTTCATCATTTAACATAAATTCCATTCCTAGACTAAGTAATTTGGATGTTGATTTGTTGGCTAATGTCTCTTTTAAACTATTGCTTGCAAAAGTTCTTTCCCCTAATTCATTTTTGATTGAATTGTTGTTCAGGCCGTCGATCCCAGAAAACATCACCAATTGGAGAGTGCTCGACAATGACCAACAGATCATCAACTTCTTGCATATGGAGGACACTTTCCAAGGTGAAATCATTGATGAAGGCACTCATGATTAAAACCTCTGCAACTTCACAGTAATATCAGATCCTAGATCTCTTGAATTGACGTCTGATATGGTAAACTCTATTCCCAGATCCGTTGTAAGACTAGAGAGGTTTTATGACTTGCATGATAAGTTTAGAGGGCCAGTTAATTGTAAAACGAACAGTTCTTCTTTGACTTATGAGACGGTAAATTTAGGGACTGAGGAAAATCCTTAAAATATTAATTTGGGAACGAGATGCTCCGAGAAAGAATGATCGGCCTTTATAAAATTGTTTAAATAATTTAAAGACATTTTTTCCTGGACATATGGTGATTTGAAAACATTTGATCCTAATATAATACAACATGTCATCCCCATGAAACAAAAAACTCAGCCTTTTCAGTAGAAATTAAGAAAGATGCACCCCAAATTGGAACACACTGTTAAGAAAGAATTGAATAAATTACTAAATGGAAATATAATTTTCCCGGTGAGACACACACAATGGGTGTCTAACCTAGTCCCTGTAAGGAAGAAAAGTGGTGAAATTCGACTCTATGTCGACTTTCATAACCTGGACCGAGTGTATGATAAAGATAACTATCTCGTTCCTCCAATGGAACAAATTCTTTAGCAAGTATCTGTTTTAGAAAGACTATCTCTGTTAGATGGTTTTTTAGGGTACAACCAGGTCCTCATGTCTCCCTCGGATCAGCTCAAGACCACTTTTTGTACCCCATGGGGGACTTATGCCTATAGGAGGATGCGTTTTGGGATTATAAATTTTGGGGCCACTTTCCAGAGAGCAATGGACATTTCTTTTCGTGGTCTCATAAATCAATCAATAGTGTTCTATATTGATGACATTACCATTTTCTCTAAAAACAAGAAAGATCACTTGTCTCACCTTAGGGCTGTCCTAAAACGATGCCGCAAGTATGGCATATCTATCAACCCTAAAAAATTAGTCTTTGCGGTAGAGCAAGGAAAACTACTTAGTTTCATAGTGTCCAAGGATAGAATTATTATCAATCCCGAAATAATCCAAGCTATTGCCAAACTTCCCCCTCCTTCCTCCAAAAAATCGATGCAATCCTTTTTAGGCAAAATTAATTTCGTCAAAATATTTGTCCCAAGTTTCGCAGAAATGGTAAGACCTTTACAGAATTTAATTAAAATAGATTTTTAGTATCATTGGGGACCTCAAGAAAGTCAAGCTTTTGATTCTATTAGAAGAGCAATAATAAAAGCTCCATCCTTAATGAGTCCTGATTTCTCTCGGGATTTCACTCTTTATACTTTTGCCTCTGACCAATCTTATGTTGTTGTGTTAACACAAAAGAATGTTGAAAGCAATGAAATACCCATTTCCTTTATGAGCTCATATTTCAAAGGGGAAGAGATAAATTACCCGACTGTAGATCAACATGCATATGTTGTTTTTAAAGCAGTAAAGCACTTCTCATCATACTTGCTGAAATCCAAAACTAAAGTCATCGTTCCTTACCCTGCTATAATAAATTTGTTAGTACAAAAGGAATTGGGTGAAAAATGGGCAAATTGGATGACATCGTTACAATAATATGACCTCGAAATAACTCCTGCACAAATTGTTAGAGGTCAAGGCCTATGTAAACTAGTGGTTGATTCAGTTGAAGGACAGAAAAGTCAAATTTAACATCTCAACAGTAAATCAACACAATGAGAAACAAATTAGTTGTATAGAAGTTGCTTCTAATTCTTGGTATGATGATATTAAATTTTATTTAACACATGGATTTGCTCCTCGCTATCCTGACCCTAAAAAAAGAAGAGCACTCAGGTTAAAATCTGCATCTTTCCAGTTAATAAATGATGTTTTGTTTCGAAAGAATTTTGACAGTGTTCTTATGCGTTGTTTGGGAAAGGAAGAATTAGAAAATGTATTATATGAACTTCATGTAGGAGAAGTTGGTGGTCACTTCAGTGGAGACACCAATGCTCACAAAGTGTTAAGAACTGGGTACTATTGGCCCACCTTATTTAAAGATGCCCACACTTTATGTCGTAAATGTATAATTTGTCAAAAGGCTGCAGGACGGGTCAAGAAGGGAGCATTTCCTTTGCAGCCCGTCACTGTAGATTCTCTTTTTAAGCAATGGGGTCTTGACATCATAGGACCAATTGATCTTTCTTCTTCACAACAACATAAGTATATCATTACAACAATGGATTATTTTACCAGATGGTCTAAAGCTGCACCTTTGAAAGTGGCAAACACAAATTAGGTAGTATCTTTCCTTAATTTGCATATCATTACTCGATTCGGCATTCCCGAATGTCTAGTATTTGATAATGCATCTTATTTCTCATCCATGGATATGAATGTATTTTCTTTAGAAAAAGGGATTAAATTGAAGCATTCTGCCAGCCACTACCCCCAAGGAAATGGTCTAGCAGAATCAACAAACAAAAATTTGATCAAGATCATTAAGAGGACAGTTTTTGAAAACCACAAGAACTGGCACAACACACTATTTAACACACTCTAGGCTGATAGAGTGACACCAAAAACCTATGTTGGTAATTCCCCTTTCTTTCTCATTTACGGGAGAGAAGCAATCCTACCTCCTCATGTTCTACTTCCATCTATGAAATTATCACATAAAGTCCAAGAAGAGGTTTGTCCTCCTCTGGAAAGTCAAATTAATGCCTTATTAAAGCTGGAGGAAGTAAGAGGGCAAGTGAAGCAGAAGATGGATCAACATCAGGAGATTGTAAAAATTTGGTTTGATTCAAACTCTTCTTCAGATATAAAATTTGAGGTAGGAGACTTGGTTCTCAAATGGGATAAACCCCACGAGGGAAAAGGGGAACACACCGAATTCCAAAATCTGTGGTTGGGGCCATTCATAATTTCTGAAAAACTAGGTCCCATCTCTTTCCATCTACACAATTTGGAGGGACAGCCAGAGACTTTCCTAGTGAATGGCCAAGCTCTCAAAAGGTATTTTTTTGTTTTAATTTTCTTTTTGTCCTTTGATTTTGGTTCTTTTGATTTTGCTTGTTTTCATTGGTTTCTGAATAAATTTATGTCTAGGTCACCATTTAGTTCATGAAAGGAAACCATAAATCTCATCATAAAGCAACATTCGAGGTCATTTCAAAGCATTAATGTTGTAAATTGCTAAAACTCAGACTAGTCAAGGAAATTTTCTTTTCAAAATAGCCTTCCTGGTTTCATTTTACAATCACGAGAAGATACGATCACCATTAAAACTCTTTACATTGTCCTTGTTTTTAAAGAAAAAAACTCAAGTATACCTTCCCGTCCTCGAAAAGTTGTTCGTAAAAAAAAACTAAGTTTAGATCATGATGAAGGCTGTCAAATGAGAAATTAAATTGAAAAATATAAAGTTGTTTGAAGTCTAAAATTTCTAGCATCACCCTGCTCTCCTGGAGATCATAAAGATTATGTCAAATTGTAAATAACTTCTAGAGAGTTGAAAGCATTGTAAAGTGTGGGAAGTGTATGTAAACCCACCGAGATACTGAACAAGTCTGTAGGTAGCGGGTAAATGCATGCATGATTCCAAGGCAACTTCGTCGAGGTACTGAACAGGCCTGCTGGTAGCGAAGCAATGTTGGGTTCAAGAAAATTATTAGGTTTAACGTTTTTGGTATTAATTGTAAAATTTCCTTCATCTTGAATTGATATTTCTTGGATAGGGTAGAGGTTTCAGAGTGGGTTAATTGACATCCCCGTCGAGGCTATGGACGCCTGCTAGCAGCAGCGGCCCTATCAACAGTATCAGTTTCATTTTCCTAAACATCATTTCACTCGTAATTAAAACCTGTCAACGGATTGCATTTGGACAGAAACACATCTGACACTAGACTGTGTGATTTTTTATTTTGATCGGGATGCTTAAATTACTGTTGACCGTTATTTAATTTTTCAATGATTCTGATCTGTCCTAACATGAACTTTATGGTGATGCAGAGATAACTGCTTTGCCCAGTAAGTTGACATTGTTGGAAGCCCTACACGATTTCGTTATTTGAACAAGAAATTACGTTTTATGTAGTTGTCTTCACCTCATCTTGTAAATATTATCATTTTTAGATGATTACTGTATTAGATAAGATGTTCATTAATTATTTAAGTTTGCATTTTCATTTTGTTTTATGTTTGATTCATGACTGAAAGCATGAATCAAACATGAAAACTTAGCTTCATATTATATTTTCTATACAAGGCTTTCTTTTTAAGGGTCGTCATGCTTATATCCAATTTAAATCCAACACTTGATTAACTTAGCTTTGGAATGTTTTGGATATTGATATAATTTTTATATGCTTAGATGGCTTGCATTTGAATTATGAGGATTTTTTTTTTTTGATATTTTTAAACCCTTTGCAAAAAACAATGGCCATGCTAGTAGTCATGTTAATCAATGCACAACTATTGTACTCTATACTTAACTCACCTTACTGGCACAGTGAATTAATGAGCCTCTCATGACGGGTATATGTTATCGATTCTGTGTGTCGAGTTTTCATTACCAGGAATGGTAAATCTCTACGACCAAACCCTTGATGTTCATGCTATGATAACACACAGCCTCTGTTATGGTTTGTTCCTCTTTATCCATTCGAATCTGTTCCTATTGCCTCTTCTATCTAAACCTAAAACTGTTATGAGTCATCCCTTTTATATTCTAGTCACATTTGTTATGGATCTCGTTGTGCATTTGGAGCCCAATGTCTGTCAAGCATTGCTATCACACGATGATAAAGTCGAAGATCTAAAAATTCAAGGTTGGGATGCCTTCCTTAAAAGGTTCGAAGGCCATAACCTTCAGGTAGCGAGGGATTTTGCACAGACTTTTGATGGATGCAGAGAGAAATTGGTGATACCCAGTTAGAGGTAACTGAGGAATTTGTGAGTGAAGCCATAAGACTCCCATCCACTGGCGAGAAATGGTTCAAAAACTCAAAAATTCAAGAAGTACCTTGGAGCCTCTTCATGACCTCCAGGAAAATCAATTGTTGCAAAAAAGGTATTACTATTTCTTTGGTTAAATCTAGGTGGCATGGCCTTCTATCAATTCTCAAACAATTCGTGACCTGTGAGGGTCGTTATGGTTTAGTTTTCCTCTATCATATACGACTGCTTATGTATTTCATTGGCTTTAAATTAAAGATGCCTTTCTATCTGTTGAGAAGCCTGTACAAAATGTCTAAAAGGTATAAGAGACAGAGCCTCGACTCTATTCTTTTTCACCACGGCTTGATTAAAATTTTGTTGATTCACCATTTGACAACCGTGGGCGATTGCTGGGATGGATTTTCAACAAGAAATGGTTTTGCTATGACCATTCTTGTAGAAATCCCTAATTTGGGTGAACCACTGATGAAAAGACAGATTGACAGTCCAAATAATGAATCAGACTCTCTAAACAGAAATCCTCCAAACAAGGTAATGCTAATTTAGTCTTCACGTGAGCAACAGGTTGTTGAATTCGAGTTAAGAGAACCTCCTATGCCTGAACTAGATGTTGGCCAGAACGCCACTATGAAACTTGATGTAAAAAAATCTTGCAAACAGACAAAACAAAAACACACAACATTAGGGTTTCAGAACAAAAGAGAAGGTCATCTTATTTCAAGAAAATTGAGGAATTGGAATGATGCTCATTTGATCTTGATCGTCTCGATCGAGGTCAATGAGGTCTCAGACTCCGAAATAGAAGATTTCTTGGTTTTACAAGACCCAGATTGTCAAAGATCTGATCCTGCTGAACCCTATGACTTTGTTACCAATCTTCCACCGTGTCTCAAGGGTAAAGAGGGGTTCCCTGGTATTAGGCTTGGTCAAGGGAAAATAATAGGTAAGGTCGATTCGGCTAGGTTTGACTATAGGCTTCATCAGCATATCGTTCCTCCTGTACAGTGTGATGTTTGTTTACACCGGATTGAATGATATTACACTGATATACCCATCCTTCAGGCTCATATTAAAACACTCACAACTCAAAGTGAATCGCTGAGACAAGAGAATCTCGACCTCAGATTAAACGTAGAGAGGAGGGCTAAACGCCTTAAGAGGATAGGGAAAATAGTAATAAAAAACACAACCAATGTTAAAGCAATAATCAACTCAGAACTACCCTGATCCATCTTTAGGCAATTGTTGAAATGGTAAAATGAATTTTCATTTTATTATACTCCTTTTATCTATTTTGAATCGAATCAGTTTAAAATTGGATTTTGTTTGCTAAGATAAGACTGGCTACATAATCTTTCGATTATGTAGCCAAGTCAATTTTAAATAAAAAAATTTAGAAATTAGTTATTAGAAATTGTCTAACTTATTCTTGTTTCGTTTCCAGGAAATAGTAGATCTTGATGTTGATCATCTGGTGGAAACATGTTTGATTTTTCATTGGAATGATTAGTTTTTCCTTTTCTGTTTGCTTTTGTAAAAATGTTTATTAATTTTTGGGAAAAATCATGCAAGATACCAGATATATAAAATATGCAGAACAGAAACGAAATGCTAGAAATAACAGAATAACAGTGAAATATCCAGCATAATCTTCACAATACACAGAAATGATATACGAAATAGCAACAGAAATAGCACTTGAACAGAAATAGCACTTGAATCAGATAGCAATGTTCACAGGCTTCTTCGAGGGGGCAACCTCCAATCGAGCAGCGCTCTGTTACAATAATATCCAAGCTAGGGTTCTCAATACCCTCGACTCCTATTTATACTCAAAAGAAGCATCTAGAGAAAGATCCTTCTAGAAGAGGAAGCTTCTATTAGGTCTTCTTACATCCGCCTTATTCTATTTTATTGAAAGGTCTTATTAATATTGACCTTTATTACATCTGAATACATTGATCTACCTATGTGCGGGTTAGGACCTTAACATGTCCTCCCCCTTAAAAACAGCCTTGTCCTCAAGGCTTGAGATGTGGAAACTGCTGCAGAATGGTAGCTGGTTCCCACGTGGCATCTGCTGGATTCATATCTTTCCACTGTACGAGCACTTCCCTGATGGTTCGCTGATGCAGGCGACGCTCCCTCTGGTCCAAAACAGCTTCTGGTTGTAGCCAAATGGATCCTTCTTCTGCTAACTCTGGAAGGTTGGTTTGAAGTTGGCACCTGGTTCCAATCACCTTCTTCAAGCAGGAGACATGAAAGACAGGATGTAGCTTCGACTGACTGGGCAGAGCTAACTGATATGCAACTTGTCCCACACTCTTGAGAATTGTGTAGGGGCCATAAAATTTGGGTGCTAGCGTCTGACACTGCTCGGCCTTGAGGGAATTTTGCTTATATGGTTGCAGCCACAGAAACACCTGATCTCCCTCTGCAAATTGTCGTTCCGAGCGACCTTGATCTGCTTGCTGCTTCATTCTGTTCTGGGCCATGAACAAGTTCTCTTTAAGGGTACGAAGGATATCTGCTCGGACTGTAAGTGTGTGGTCGACTGCCTGGACCTT
>JASDQU010243007.1:77772-93410 GCA_032191745.1 Picea mariana
TTAATCAAGTTATTATTTTAAGCAATGATTCTAACCCCAATCCTCTATGGCGAGATGGTGACCTTATTTTAGCTAGCATATACAAAAGAAACTAAAACGAGATAAAGGTCATGCTAGATTGAGGAGTTGTCATTCAATTATGAACCATCTTAGTATGCTTATGATCATTACAAAGGAGTGTCACAATAATCAAACAACCTCATGTGTTGTTTATTTGACTTTAGAAAAACTTTTGACACAATTCCCACGACCAACATTTGGAATAGATTAGAAGAGATAAATATTCCTTTCAAGTTGAAAGATGTTGCATTAGGTTGTACGAGAATGTTATTTCCAAGTTTAGGAACACTAAGGGTTGGTTGGAAGAAATTAATTGTAATATAGGAGTTAAGCAAGGTTGTCCCATGTCTCCTACCATTTTCGAAAAATACATAAACAAATTAGAAGGTTGTTTGAAAAATACATAGACAAATTTGATTAAACATTTTAATATAATACTGATACAATCAAGGAGATATTTATACATGAAGTTTTTCCTCAATAACATAACAAACTCAAACCAATCTCTAAAATACCCATTAATTTTAACAATATATAAAAAATAAGATATCTATATACTATGCATCTTATAATTAAAAATTAAAAATTATATATATATATATATATATATATATATTTCTTTCAAACTATATATAAAAAATCATATAAAATCCACCAAACAAACTCAAACCAATCTCATTAATTTTAACAATTTACTAAAAATAAGATATCTATATACAATGCATCTTATAGCAAAATAATATAATAAACAATGAAGATTTAAAATTACTTATATAATTGTAACAATACGATGCAACATAAAGACAAATTTCACCACTTATTTTTGGATTTTCAAGGATAATCCGACTATTGTCAGGTGTATGATGTATGTGATTTAGGGATGCTGACGACTTAGGAGAGATTGACTAGGAGAGATTCTCCCGAGACTTAAATAATTGTTTTTAGTTTTTTTAAATCTAGTAATAAAAATTTATAGAAAATTATTTTTTTCGTTATTTAAATTGTATTTTTAAATATAGAGAAATGAATTTAACATACTGAAAAATCTTTTACATAAAATTAATCTTTCCAATCTTTAAATCCAACAATTTATTAAATAAAAAAAAATATAACCGAAAAAAAACCTAACCATAAAACATTTAGACTAGGTAATTCCATCACTTCACTTTGATCTCTTCGGTAAACGAAAGTTTCGGAGAGTTCCAAACCTCATAATAATTTCTCTCCCATACGCAAAACTGGACCTGCCCTCCTCTCAGATCTCCTCCTCCTTGAAGGGGGATATTTGTGCTTAGGTAAACGAATATTTCGGAGAGTTCCAAACTTCATAATAATTTACCTCTCAGATACGCAAAAAATGGACCTTGGAAGGGTTGGACCTTTTTAACCGGTCTAGATACATGAGATGACTGTGTGCACAAGGAATCTTTGCGCTTTTATGCAACCTTATCRACCTGCTTATGTTGGATAAAAGGTTCTTGTGCCGAGGCTATAGTGGTTGCAGTATCCTTTTGTTCACCTTTTGAATAGATTGTGAAGAAGTTGAATTTTGTAGTATGAGATACTACCTTGCAGCATTGTTTAGGTGGGACAGTAGTTGGAAGTACCTTCGGTACTCTGTAGAGATGACCCTCTAAAGTAACAATGACACTACGAGGTCGAGACTCATAAAAACCCTAGTGCTTCCACATATATGACTGGCCCAAGAGAACATCACAGACATCCAGTGGGGATACATCACATAATACCTCATCCTTGAAGGGATGGATGCCATATGACAATCAAAACTGTTGGTTGACACGAATATCTCTTCCCCGACAAAGCCACCCGATGTCGTATGGTTGTGGGTGTGGTGTTGTCGACAATCCCAAATGTTTGATGACCTATGCTGAGATGAGGTTCTTCTAGCTTCCGCTGTCAACAATAAAATGCAGTGGTGTCCCCTTCACCCACATCTGTGAATGAAAAAGGCACTCCCCCTCTTCAGGATATGTTGGTTCTTCTAGTTGAATTGTTGCATTTGTGACAATAGCAGTGGGGTCTCTGTTGATGATCTGTCTTCTGTCAGTATTTTTCGAATCAGATTCTGATTCAGGGTTCGGCTCCTTGTATTTGATCTTGGCCACCAATGAATATTTTGATCGGCATTCAATGGTGTTGTGCCAAAGGATTTTGTGGAAATCACACCATTTTTCGGTGTCCTTCTTCGTCTTCTCGTGACCCTTCTTTTCCTGTGGCTTGGACAGGTTTTCAGGAGGTTCTTTATTAAGGATTTCTTTATCATACATTTTTTGTTGCGGATTTGTAGACCCGAAATCCCGCTTGTTCTAGTGCTTAAATTTCTGATAAATTTTAATAGCATATCGAGAAGCAGTACCGAGTGATGCGATGTCCAGAAAATCCATTCAAGTTTGGATGTATCTTTGTAGAGCTCCGTGGTATTTTAGAACCAAATGTCGCTTGGAGTATTTGATACCCATATTGGTGCGCAAGGTATGGAAGGTATTGGTGAACTACGGAACTGCTTGGCCCCTCTCTTTCTGCAGTGTGGTCCATCTCATGTACTAGTCCTCATAGTTTCCAGCAAGTTAATACTGTTCCTTTACTGCATCCATAAAAAAATCCCAGGTGGGATCGACCCCATATATTCCAGACTCCTCTGTGGAACTTTTCTCCCAGTAAGTTTCCTACCAATGTTTGACATGGGGGAGAGCCTTAAGGAGTGCAAAGGTGATCTTTTCCTTGTTGGAGAAATTATGAACAGAGAAATAATCTTCTAGCAGATTTAACCATTTTTCTAGGGCATCTGCATCTATATGTCCTTCAAATATGGGAATATCAAAATTAACTTGTACCTTGAAAGGCGAGGTGCCTCCAAAGTGGTTTCTTTATGAAGACACGCTTATTTTTATTGGCAAGCGTTGAAGAATGTGGGAAAAAATATCCATGATTTCGTCCCTCTGTCGTGTGAGAGCTTTATCAAGCAACAGATTGATAGAATTGTTTGCTCTGTTGTTTTTCTTTTCTTCCGCCATTGAGGGTTCCTTGGGTGTGTGTAACATCCTTGGCCACCAAAAGGCCGGGCAATTCCACTACTGCAGAATATACACTTATATATAATATGCATTAAATCAAATTAACACATTTAACATAGAGTTACCGCCATCCTACAGACTTAAATAGAACTAATAGCAATTCATACATGCAACAGAATACATGAAAACATACAAGCATCACAGACATGCATTACATATAAATTAACCACATAATGCTACTTATCTTTTAACTGGATTAAAATCCACCAACTCTGTGCAGATCTTCCATGAACCTCACAGCCTTAGACCACGCCGCTCATCACGCTCAGTAGTGGGTCACCCCTGAGATGGGACTAAGCTCCACCGAGGGAGAGGGAATCCTAGACTAGGCTGAGGTTACAGGAAAACTTCACAGTGCAACCGGAAGGATTCTCTGCAGGAGCCTTCTTATGCCCACTACTCACAGACTCTCATTCCCCACATGCTTGTTCCACTTGGGATTATACACCTTCACTATCACATAGTCCATCGGTTGCTTCACCTCCCTCTCAAGGTCTCAACAACAGGCTGGATCAAGAAGTCTCAGAGATCTATAGCTGGTGTTGGAGTCTCTTTGGGAGAAAACCACTTCCCAACAAACTCTCTCACCTAGAGAGAGCTGCTCACATGCCTAACAACCTGTTTCTTCAACCAGTTTCAACTCAATTCCCGCAAAGTAAGGATAACAACAACAACAACATTCGGTTATGGACACCCAAAACGGTTCAGGTACAGACTTGGCTCTACAAAAGAGGATAGGTAGGGTACACAGCTCATGCCAGTTAGCTTCATGGTTCTAGGTTTTCAAAGGTGCGTGGCTATGCAGAGGTCCAACGCAGAGGTCAAGCGGTTTTCAGATGGTAATCTCAGTGAACTCGGGTAGAGGATGAAAGAATGGGAGAGCGAACCCCCCAACACGATTGACTCATGGGTTACCAGTTCCAGGGTCCCTAGCACATGTCCTTGTTCACGGTTATACAGTGGATGGAGAATGGTCAGTCTCCACAGAATATAGAAAATGTACAAAGACTGTAAAAATACAGAGTGAAAGACTCACTAGAATGGTGGAAACTTATCTCTGAGAAGAGATGTGATGGATACTCGCATTCGTAAGAATATGATTGTTACATTGAGGCTCCAAAGGCCTTTTTAACATAAGTAAAATCCAATACCCTAATCCCAGAAGATGAAAATCCAAAAGGTTTGTGGGCCCCAATGGGGGTAGTTGATACATCAACTTCCCAGGGGCATAAGTTTTGCATACAATCTACATTTGGGGTGCTCGATACACCATTGGAAAGGCCGAGAAGAACGAATTTCGATTGGCCTGAGCTAGTGTACTTAGCAGTCGCCTGAGCCTGAAATCCCCAAAAACCGTCGTTTAGGGCCTCAAAACGGCCTTGAAATATGGGAACCCAAAAAATTGTCGAAAAATTGCCAAGGTGAAAAACTATTTTTCGAGCCCGTGGAATAGGTGGGTGGCCACTGATATCCACCTGGATCAATCCTCCCTCCTTAGGAAGAAATGGTTTCCATTGCGTTGAGTTCTCAGGGGAGAAGTGGAAGCGTTTATTGAATCTGAATCTTGGGGAGATGCTTGGCTTGCTGAAGAAGTTGTTGCTTAGCTTGTTGAAGGTTGTCACGAACTTGTCGCTGGAAGGGTTAGACCTTTTTAACCAGTCTGGCTACATGAGATGACTATGTGCAGAAGGAATATTTTCTCTTTGATGCAGCCTTATCGACTTGCTTCTGTTGGATAGAAGGTGCTTGGGCCGAGGCTATAGTGGTTGCAGTATCCTTCTGTTAACCTTTTGAACATATTGTGAAGAAGCTGAATTCTATAGTATGAGATACTACCTTGCAACATTTTTTAGGTGGGACAGTAGTTGGAACTACCTCCGGTATTCTGTAGAGATGACTCCCCAAAGTAACAATGACACTACAGGGTCGAGACTCATAAAGAACCTGGAACTTCCACATATATGGTTGGCCCAAGAGAAAATCACAGATATCCAGTGGGGAAACATCACATAATACATCATCATTGAAGGGTTGGATGCAATATGACAATCGACACTACTGGCTGACACAAAGATCTCTTCCCTGGCGAAGCCACCCGATGTTGTATGGTTGCGGGTGTTGTGTTGTCGAAAATCCCAATTGTTTGATGACCTCTGCCAATATGTTATTTTGTGCCTATTAATTCTACCTTTTATGAAAAAACAATATAGATACAAATTGTTTTTACAATGGCTTAGAACAAGATCTTTACAATCTAATAAATGAAGGTAGTATTATCTTGCTAGAAGAATTTAATGCTAGAAAAACAACTAATCAAGTTATTATTTTAAGCAATAATTCTAACCCTAATCCTCTATGGCAAGATGGTGACCTTATTTTAGCTAGCATATACAAAAGAAACTAAAACAAGATAAAGGTCATGCTAGATTGAGGAGTCGTCATTCAATTATGGACCATCTTAGTATGCTTATGATCATTACAAAGGAGTGTCACAATAATCAAACAACCTCATGTGTTGTTTCTTTAACTTTAGAAAAACTTTTGACACAATTCCCACGACCAACATTTGGAATAGATTAGAAGAGATAAATATTCCTTTCAAGTTGAACGATGTTGCAAGGTTGTATGAGAATGTTATTGCCAAGTTTAGGAACACTAAGGGTTGGTTGAAAGAAATTAATTGTAATATAGGAGTTAAGCAAGGTTTTCCCATGTCTCCTACCCTTTTTGTAAAATACATAAACAAATTAGAAGGTTGTTTGGAAAATACATAGACAAATTTGATCAAACATTTTAAGATAATAGTGATACAATCAAGGAGATATTTATACATGAAGTTTTCTCTCAATAACATAACAAACTCAAACCAATCTCTAAAATACCCATTAATTTTAACAATATATAAAAAATAAAATATCTATATATTATGCATCTTATAACAAAATAATCTAATAAACAATGAGAACTTAAAATGATATATTATTGTTTTTTATTCTTTCAAACTATATATAAAAAATCATATAAAATCCACCCAACAAACTCAAACCAATCTCATTAATTTTAACAATTTACTAAAAACAAGATATCTATATACAATGCATCTTATAGCAAAATAATATAATAAACAATGAAGATTTAAAATTACTTATATAATTGTAACAATACGATGCAACATAAAGACAAATTTCACCACTTATTTTTGGATTTTCAAGGATAATCCGACTATTGTCAGGTACAAGTAATAATTCAGTCATTAATCCGACTATTGTCAGGTGTATTTGATTTTCAAGGATAATCCGACTATTGTCAGGTGTATGATGTATGTGATTTGGGGATTGACGACTTAGGAGAGATTGACTCATAAGCGATTCTCCTTGAGACTTAAATAATTGCTTTTAGTTTTTTAAAATCTAATAATAGATTTAACATATTGAAAAATCTTTACATAGAATTAAGCTTTCAAATTTTACAATTTTTTAAATAAAAAGAAAAAATATAACGAAAAAAAACCTAACCATAAAACATTTAGACTAAGTAATTCCATCACTTCACTTTGATCTCTCCGGTAAACGAAAGTTTCGTAGAGTTCCAAACCTCGTAATAATTTCTCTCCCATACGCAAAACTGGACCCCCCCTCCTCTCAGATCTCCTCCTCCTTGAAGGGAGATATTTGTTCTTAGGTAAACGAAAGTTTCGGAGAGTTCCAAACTTCATAATAATTTACCTCTCAGATACGCAAAAGCTGGACCTCCCCCTCCTCTCATATCTCCGCTTTGTTGAAGGGAGATATTCAAGTCTGAGTATTTGGCCCTTTCTGCCAGATTCCAGTAAAAAGGTGGCCATTCGATTTTTCTTCTCCTACAGAGTCGCTCAACATGTCACATCATCCCGCAGCGACTCACTTGGCATTATTAGTCCCCTCTTCTTCTTCTTGAAGCTTTATAAGTGCAGCAGCAGAGCCTCTCCAATACCCAAAACTGGGCCTGCTCCTCCTCCTTTTCAGAGCAGGAAATTAAGCTTTTGAGTGTTTGAAGCTCTGCAGAAGCAGCGGAAATGGCACTTGGAAGATTAATCACTTATTTTCTCTCCTCCTCTACTCTGTTGCTTCTGCTTCTCCTTCTTCCTTCCAGTGAGAGCTCACAATTAGTCGGTGATGCTGCTCGTCATATTAACGTCAATGGCAGGAATGCAAATGCGATTGGAACGCCTCCATTTTTCTGCACAGCGGTGACCTTAGCGGTCTGTGGCTGTGTGACTGTCGTGGTATTCTGGATGTTGTTTGCATATCTCTATTTGAAGTCCCTTAATAATAAAAATTCTTCCGCTGCTGCCTCCTCCGACGAGGACGACTTTAATGACGAATACGGCATCATGTCGAGGCGCAGGATTCGAACGCCGAACCAATGGGCCAAGTCGAGCGCCGGCTGTGCGTACCCGGGGCAGTAAACGGACTGTTATGGAAGGAATCCGACAAGCTTTATATGTATATGGAGATGGTCATTTCATTTCATGCACTCTTCGTTTTAAATGTAGCGGTATCGTTTTTTATGTAGCATTATGTGCTAGTTCATAAAAGCATTCATATTCCGGAGGTTTCCTCATTTAGAAGAATTTAATTGAAGTGAAATATATTTCCATCTTTTACCCCCAAGTCTAATACCATTCATGTTTTTGTTCGGAGCTGATTTATAAGTGTCTGGCCTATATTCATTTTAAAATATATATCTTTCCAGGTCTTAGTGACCATAATATAAGAAAACTGAATATACATACAAGTAATAATTAGGTCACTAATCTTTATAATCATATGGTTTACTAAGTCAAGTGAATAGAGAAATTTTGGAATTTATGTTATAAAGTTTTTGCTCCTTCTCCAATTATTATTTTTTTAAAGTTATTTTTTATTAAAAAAGAGAGTGAATTTGTTGTTTTTTTCAAATTTATTTTTTATTAAAAAATAGAAAAAATTAATAAGTTGGCAAAAAGTTAAATTGTCATTATAAGTAATATCTAGTGATATGTATGGGATTAAGATTAAATGTCACTCAAAAGTATATGATCTCATTGGAAGTAGCTTTAGCAACTTGCTAAGATAGAAACCAGATAAGTCAATTAACAATTGATATATGATAGATTTTGCCACTTTCCATAAAAGAAATCAATCTTTTTAATTTTTTTTTAATTGATTTAACTTTTTCAAATTTTAGTTATTTAAATCATCTTAAAATAAATCAAAACCTTCCAATAAGATTTTCATGATCAAAATTCTCAAAATTTTTATTAACTTGTACACTTAAAAAATTACTCCAAAAAAACTGACCATTTTAACTAAATATCTTATATTTTTATTATTTTTCAAAATATATATATATATATATATATATATATATATATATATATATATATATTTTCAAATATATATTTTTTGATATTTTTTTAATCATATTCTTATTATATTTCTCCCAATCTATTATCTACTTTTCACTTATTAATTATTATGAAATATCTTTCTTCCTTTACTTTTAAAAAATAATATGATATTGTTTACTCAAATCACTTTTAAACTTCAATTTATTTTAACTTACCAAGTTGTTCTCGAAATAAACTTTTCATTTTAATTGGATATCTTAATTTTTTATTTTTATTTTCAAATATATATTTTTTGATATTTTTTATTCATATTTTTAATATATTGCTCTTAATATATTAAGTGGTTGGAGGAATGATTGCTTTCCTCTTTACTTGGTTTTAATTCCAACAAGTGACATCTTGACTTCTTCTAATACTTCCTGAGCATCTAAATAACATTATAAAAAAATCTAAATAATCTCTCACCTTTAATAAAGTCCTATAAACCAATTTTAATATCGATAAACTTTTCATATATTAATTATTATCAAATATCTCTTTTTATTTACATTTAAAAACTAATATAATATTGTTTACTTAAATAATCTTTAAACTTCAATATATTTATGCAGCTTTCATATATTTGTTAAAATCGATGAAGAAAACCGAATAAACTTCCCTAATAAATGTATTAAAATAGATATTATTCTTAAAAAAAAAATAGAGCAATAATTTTTAAATCTCCAATATTAATAAATACAATAGAATATTCTATATCGTATGCTTCATGTTATTATATGTAACATTAAATATTAAAATTTATATTTTTATGTTTTTCTTTTATCTTTTACTAATAGAATACTCTATATTGTATGCTTAATGTTATTATATGTAATATTAAATATTAAAATTTATATTTTCATGTTTTTCTTTTATCTTTTACTAAAATTAAAATAATTTGAAAATAATAACTATTATTCATTAAAGTTTGTATTTATTTTTATAGGTTTTTAATTGTGAGTAGTAGATTATTAAGTGTTTTACCAATAAAATAAATGGATGAAAGAGTGGAAAGTAGGAAATGATACAGAGTAAAGAAAAATTGTATATAAATTAATGTTAGTATAGAGTGTTAATTTAATGAGGATTTTTTTTAAAAGAATATTAACTTTGTTGTTTTTCATAAATATTTAATTAATATTAATCTTTTATTTTAAGTTGGTGAGAAAGTTTTATTAATTAAAAAAATATATATTGAGAGTTACAATAGCTTCTAGATTATGGAAGATTATGGAGCTATGAGTATAAACATGGAAAGTAAAAGCACCATTAAATATAGAATCTTTGTGTGGATGTTCCTAGTGAATAAAGTATGGACTTCAGAGGGTGAGGCAATGTCCTAGTCTATGTAGTATTTGAAAAAAATATGGGGCAACTATCGATCATTTGTTGGTTCATTGTTCTTTCACCCAACAGGTATGAGGATTTATTCTCTCTTTGAGTAGTGGAAAAGGTTTATGGAAAGAAGATTATATGTTGGGGCATATGAAAAAATGGTTTGATGATAGAAGCCTCAAAGAATACATGGCTATTTGGCTAGCTAGGAACTTAAGCATATTAAAGATAAGGAGATTCCTCTTTTTCAAGCTTAACATCAAAGACTATTTTAATCTGAAGGCATAAAGAATAGTCCAAAGATAAAGAAAAACAAGATAGGTAGGTAACCTGGAGGTAGACAAATCTGATAAGTACCAAAGACCTTTCTCTTATTTGATAAGACCAATAATCAGGGTCCTTAGGATCATTGATTTCAATACTCGGACCTGTGGGTTATGGGCCCATGAAATGGACTAAAACTTCCATGGAAGCAACTATGCAAACTCTTCCTTGAACTTGCGCCATATTTCAATGGTACTCCATGGAAATCACATTCGTTTCCTCTGAAGTTCATAGGAACTTCATCGTCCTCACAGATTGATCACCCTTTTCACATGAAATTGCAACATGACCAATCTCTAAGGCACCGGTGTCGAGGTTTAACTCCAATGCCCGACCTTCATTCATAAGATCGATGATAAGACCAAGGGCTCGCACAATCAAGCACTTATCCTTTAGCTCGTCGAGATAAAAAATTATCCCACGCAACTGAAGCCTGAAACCGTAGACCAAAACTCAGCGGATGTACGCAATCAATCTGGAGCATTGATCCTGAAGTTGATCAACGATCAACAACAATGGGGTGATATAATGTCCATCGTTGATATGGATCTTAGATCCTTTCTGGACTGTTGATTGTTCTTAATCAAAACTCGATACAAATAGTGGGGCCACCACAGAACTTGACGTATCTTGACATCAAAACATCGAGACTTATTACAACCTCCAACAAAAAACTCATCGATGGTTGTAGTCCGCTATCATGAGAGTCGTCAATCTTCAGATTCGAAGATTTAATCTCAATCGTCCAACCCTTCAGACTATTGCAAAGGTTTGTCATTAAACCTCTTATACATCTATCATCGACATCACTATCCTTCATGAATATCCTCTTCCAATCAACAGTTTTGGTCTAACTTTGTCGTGATATCGTTGAACTTTGGATCATAATAGATCATCATTGATTCTTTATTTGATTCAACAGTGGTTCTCCTCACTTCATCATGCCATTTGAATTATGCCACATATGTCAGACCTTCGGACATCGAGACTTCACAATGATAGAAAACTATCAAGGACTGGGATACAGAATGATGAGGACCGTCGATATCCTATGTGGATGGATGGTTAGATCTCTTTCTGCACAATTTCATTTATAATTTGATCGCCATATATCCTTTTAGTGATCAACGGTTGATCGCCATTCAACCTGCAAAAAATACTCTCTTCTCGCAATCTATTCTTGTGGACACACTCAGATATATAATTTGGGGTTTCTACACACATATTTCATAAACACATAACCATACACACATGTTACATAAAATACATGCTTTCCTTAGGATTCGAGCTCAAATTACACATAGTCATAGTTGTTATGGGATAGACTACCTTTCTCGTTCTGATATTACAGTGTACAATCCTCCCTTCTTAGCACACAGGATTACACATATATAGAAAACAATAAAAGGATCGGATCATGATATCAGATCTCGTCTACTCTCAACAAAATCACTAATATCACTCAAAATCTGTTAACAATATACTTAACACAACAATTACAAAACAAATCCAATAAATTACAAGGAAATCTCATCTTCTTGGCCACGTTGTGCCTTCTGAAAGCTTCACAAAATTTCAACTTTGATTTGGGGCGTCTTTTCTCCTGCATCGAACTCCAAAAATTTAAAAACTTTCATGATCTCCTAATCATGTGTCTCTAATTACTGCACCATATTCACTCTCTAGTCTTCCTTTTCCTCATGCATCACTGAGCTTCTCCAATGCTAAGTCAGTGAGGTACAAAAAATCCTCTACAGTAACAAGTTTGTTTCACCCTTCTACACAATACCTCACTAAGCTTCTCTCCTGAGCGTAGTCTTTTGGTATTCTCTGGGTTCTCTCCTATGGAACCTTCAGAGCACTCCTTTCTCTAGGCTACAACAAATCTTCTCACTCTCTTGTAGAGAAATATTTCCTTGTGCTCTAATACCACTTGATAAGTACTAGAGACCGTGCTCCGATACTTATTTGATAAGATCAATAATCGAGGTCCTTAGGATCATTGATTTTGATCCTCAAACCTGTGGGTTATGGGCCTACAAAATGGAATAAAACATCCATGGCAGAAACTACGCAAAATCTTCCCCAAACCTACACCTTGGTTCAATGGTACTCCATGGAAGTCTCATCCTTTTCCACTAAAGTTCATAGGAACTTCATCTTCCTCACAGGTCGATCACCCTTTTCACATGAAATTGCAACATTACCAATATCTAAGGCAACGTTGTCGAGGTTTAACTCCAATGCTCGACCTTCATTCATAATACCAACATTAAGACCACGGGCTTGTACACTCAAGCACTTATCCTTTGGCTCCTCGAGATCAACAATTATTCCACAGGACCAAAGGTTGGAACCAAAGACCAAAACTCTGTGGATGTACACGATCAATATGGATCGTTGATCCTAAAGTTGATCAATGATAAACAACAATGGGGTGATATAATGTCCATTGTTGATATGGATCTCAGATCCTTTTTGGACCTTTGATTGTTCTTAATCAAAACTTGATAGAAATCATGGGGCCACCACGAAACCTAATGTATCTCGACATCAGGACGTTAGTACTTATTACACCTCCAACACGAAACTCGTTGATTTTCATGGTACACTATCATGAGAGTTTTCGATATTCCAATTCAAAGATTAAATCTCAACCGCCCAACTCTTAAGACTATTGCAAAGGTTTTTCGTTAAACCTCTTACACATTTATCGACGACATCACTGTCCTCTATTAATATCCTCTTCCAATCGATGATTGTGGTCTAATTGTATCATGATATCGATGAACTTCCGATCACAATAGAACATCGTTGATCCTTAATTTGATTAAAAAATGGTTCCCCTCGCTTCATCACGCCATTCAATTTATGCCACATGTGTCGAACCTCGGGACATCTAGACTTCACAATGATAGAAAACTCTCGAGGATCAAGATACGAAATGATGAGGGCCGTCGATCTCCTCCATGGATGGATGGTCAAATCTCTTCCTACACAATTTCATTTATAATTTCATCCACGTCGATCCTTTTATTGATCGACGGTCGATCGCCATTCGACCTGCAACAAATACTCTCCGCTCACAATCTATCCTTTTGCACCCACTTAGATATATAATTCAGGGTTTCTACACACATATTTCATAAACACATAACCATACACACATGTTACATTAAATACATACTTTCATTAGGATTCGAGCTCGAATTACACACAGTCCTAGCTATTATGGTCTAGACTACCTCTCTCATTATGATATTACATTGTACAATCCTCCCTTCTTAGCACGTAGGCTTACACATATATAAAAAACAATACAAGGATTGGATCATGATATCAGATCCGATCTAGTCTCAACACAATCGCTAATATTAGTCAAAATATGTTAGCAATATGCTTAACACATCAATTACAAAACAAATCCAATCAATTACAAGGAAATGTCGTCTTCTTGGCCACTCTATGCCTTCTAGAAGCTTCATGAAATTTCAACTTTGATTTGGGGTGTCTTTGCTACTACATCAAAATCTTACCTATGGGAATTTTTTAGTAATGCATGTCAAGGTATACTTTGATTATGAGGTGCTAAAGGGATAACCTCGAGTTGGTCAAATCTTACCCTGAGATTTTTTTTATGATAGATGCCAAGGTATACTTGGATTATGCGGTTGGATTATGCGGTGTTAAAGGTGTGATCTACCTCTCTAATTCTCACAAGATATCCTTGAGAGCTCATGGCCCTAAATGAGGGCATACATAATTTTGTATGGTGAAAAGCCACGTCAATTTCATTGTTTAACAAAATAACAACCATATTCATAATTGGTAATCAATTTGGAAACTATAAATATAGACAGTGGAAACTATAAATATAGACATGCAAAACCTAGTTCTAAATCTTCTCTTTGAATAAGACATTAGAGTCCATCGTTATTGTCATCTCATATCCACACATCTATATAGTGTAAAAGAGCATGGGAATTATCGAATGAAAACAAGGACATTACTAAAGAAGAAGTGGAAGTTTCTTTTCAAATTACATTAAAGTCCCTACATGTTATTTGAGTGCTCTGATACTATTAACCAAAGATGTTAGTTTTGGCTTTTCCATGGATGGAGTTAGTGTAGTGCCTTATCTATGATGTGATGTAATGTGGGATTGAATCCCTCTTTCTATTAAATTTTAGTATGATGTAAAACACGGGATTAATGTCTAAAGACTATATTTTGTTTTTAGTTTAGTTTTGACATTTTTTTTAGTATAGTTTTGACAATTCACTCAGGTTGTTCTAAGTTAAATTTTATGATGTTTTATGCACATTTTGAATGTAATTTTTTTTTCCCTTTAAATAAGATTTCTTAAAAACTAAATTTTTATGGAAACTAAATTTTTGGTTTAATTATTAAAATTCTAATTATTAAAATATAGGTAAGGTTTCATGTTATTAAATGTGTATATTTGAATTTATATGATTCAAAATTGATGATTATAAAAAGAGTTTCTTTAAAAATATAAGAAACATTATCATTGTTAATGAATTAAAAAATATATATATTAATAAAATAATAAATAAATATATGTATACATGTATATTTATCTTTGTTAAGATATTTTTAAACACTAACGAATTTTTTGACAATTGAATGTTATTAAAAAAGGTTGGACCACTGTATAATAAAGACAAATAAATAATGATAATAAGGATCTACGTTATATATTTGTTTGTTATGAAAATAGCTTGGACTATTTTATTTATGATATAGACAAATAAAGAATGGTGCAAGGGATTATTGATTTTTTTCACGCAGAAAAAGACAGTTTCACTGTTATTCTATTAAGAATCAAGTGAACATTTCGATTACATATAGATAAAAAAGGTTGATGATCTTGGAAAACATAACACATTCTTGATAGTTTATATAGAAAATAAACTATTCAAAAAATGTTGATGTTGTCTTCAGTGTAGTAGCTTCTCGCTAATTACAAAATATAATATTTTTGTCTTATCAAAAAAGATATTTTCATCTAGAACAAATAGTCTTTGCTTGTTCTGTTTTTAAAATAGAATATAGCTATCTTCATTAAAAACATCTCCATTTATAGATTCTTCAAAATAAATTCTTCCCATAGGACATTACAGTGTGTCTGCTATAGTGTTGAATGCCATGTGTACATGTATAAAGTTGATTCCATAAAAATTTTCTTTTAGACTTCTGATTTGTTCTTTTCAGTTGTTCAAATATAACAAGTTCAGATTTGAATTTCCATTTATCCAGTCAATGGCCACCTTGGAGTCTCCAACTACCATCATATTTTTTATGGACAATCTACATGCCAAGAGTAAGAGGCCCCATAGCCCCAAGATTTCTGTTTTCATATTATTTCCTTGTCCACCTGCAAAGTGAGCTCT
>JASDQU010243007.1:93430-107042 GCA_032191745.1 Picea mariana
AACTATGCAAACTCTTCCTTGAACTTGCGCCATATTTCAATGGTACTCCATGGAAATCACATTCGTTTCCTCTGAAGTTCATAGGAACTTCATCGTCCTCACAGATTGATCACCCTTTTCACATGAAATTGCAACATGACCAATCTCTAAGGCACCGGTGTCGAGGTTTAACTCCAATGCCCGACCTTCATTCATAAGATCGATGATAAGACCAAGGGCTCGCACAATCAAGCACTTATCCTTTAGCTCGTCGAGATAAAAAATTATCCCACGCAACTGAAGCCTGAAACCGTAGACCAAAACTCAGCGGATGTACGCAATCAATCTGGAGCATTGATCCTGAAGTTGATCAACGATCAACAACAATGGGGTGATATAATGTCCATCGTTGATATGGATCTTAGATCCTTTCTGGACTGTTGATTGTTCTTAATCAAAACTCGATACAAATAGTGGGGCCACCACAGAACTTGACGTATCTTGACATCAAAACATCGAGACTTATTACAACCTCCAACAAAAAACTCATCGATGGTTGTAGTCCGCTATCATGAGAGTCGTCAATCTTCAGATTCGAAGATTTAATCTCAATCGTCCAACCCTTCAGACTATTGCAAAGGTTTGTCATTAAACCTCTTATACATCTATCATCGACATCACTATCCTTCATGAATATCCTCTTCCAATCAACAGTTTTGGTCTAACTTTGTCGTGATATCGTTGAACTTTGGATCATAATAGATCATCATTGATTCTTTATTTGATTCAACAGTGGTTCTCCTCACTTCATCATGCCATTTGAATTATGCCACATATGTCAGACCTTCGGACATCGAGACTTCACAATGATAGAAAACTATCAAGGACTGGGATACAGAATGATGAGGACCGTCGATATCCTATGTGGATGGATGGTTAGATCTCTTTCTGCACAATTTCATTTATAATTTGATCGCCATATATCCTTTTAGTGATCAACGGTTGATCGCCATTCAACCTGCAAAAAATACTCTCTTCTCGCAATCTATTCTTGTGGACACACTCAGATATATAATTTGGGGTTTCTACACACATATTTCATAAACACATAACCATACACACATGTTACATAAAATACATGCTTTCCTTAGGATTCGAGCTCAAATTACACATAGTCATAGTTGTTATGGGATAGACTACCTTTCTCGTTCTGATATTACAGTGTACAATCCTCCCTTCTTAGCACACAGGATTACACATATATAGAAAACAATAAAAGGATCGGATCATGATATCAGATCTCGTCTACTCTCAACAAAATCACTAATATCACTCAAAATCTGTTAACAATATACTTAACACAACAATTACAAAACAAATCCAATAAATTACAAGGAAATCTCATCTTCTTGGCCACGTTGTGCCTTCTGAAAGCTTCACAAAATTTCAACTTTGATTTGGGGCGTCTTTTCTCCTGCATCGAACTCCAAAAATTTAAAAACTTTCATGATCTCCTAATCATGTGTCTCTAATTACTGCACCATATTCACTCTCTAGTCTTCCTTTTCCTCATGCATCACTGAGCTTCTCCAATGCTAAGTCAGTGAGGTACAAAAAATCCTCTACAGTAACAAGTTTGTTTCACCCTTCTACACAATACCTCACTAAGCTTCTCTCCTGAGCGTAGTCTTTTGGTATTCTCTGGGTTCTCTCCTATGGAACCTTCAGAGCACTCCTTTCTCTAGGCTACAACAAATCTTCTCACTCTCTTGTAGAGAAATATTTCCTTGTGCTCTAATACCACTTGATAAGTACTAGAGACCGTGCTCCGATACTTATTTGATAAGATCAATAATCGAGGTCCTTAGGATCATTGATTTTGATCCTCAAACCTGTGGGTTATGGGCCTACAAAATGGAATAAAACATCCATGGCAGAAACTACGCAAAATCTTCCCCAAACCTACACCTTGGTTCAATGGTACTCCATGGAAGTCTCATCCTTTTCCACTAAAGTTCATAGGAACTTCATCTTCCTCACAGGTCGATCACCCTTTTCACATGAAATTGCAACATTACCAATATCTAAGGCAACGTTGTCGAGGTTTAACTCCAATGCTCGACCTTCATTCATAATACCAACATTAAGACCACGGGCTTGTACACTCAAGCACTTATCCTTTGGCTCCTCGAGATCAACAATTATTCCACAGGACCAAAGGTTGGAACCAAAGACCAAAACTCTGTGGATGTACACGATCAATATGGATCGTTGATCCTAAAGTTGATCAATGATAAACAACAATGGGGTGATATAATGTCCATTGTTGATATGGATCTCAGATCCTTTTTGGACCTTTGATTGTTCTTAATCAAAACTTGATAGAAATCATGGGGCCACCACGAAACCTAATGTATCTCGACATCAGGACGTTAGTACTTATTACACCTCCAACACGAAACTCGTTGATTTTCATGGTACACTATCATGAGAGTTTTCGATATTCCAATTCAAAGATTAAATCTCAACCGCCCAACTCTTAAGACTATTGCAAAGGTTTTTCGTTAAACCTCTTACACATTTATCGACGACATCACTGTCCTCTATTAATATCCTCTTCCAATCGATGATTGTGGTCTAATTGTATCATGATATCGATGAACTTCCGATCACAATAGAACATCGTTGATCCTTAATTTGATTAAAAAATGGTTCCCCTCGCTTCATCACGCCATTCAATTTATGCCACATGTGTCGAACCTCGGGACATCTAGACTTCACAATGATAGAAAACTCTCGAGGATCAAGATACGAAATGATGAGGGCCGTCGATCTCCTCCATGGATGGATGGTCAAATCTCTTCCTACACAATTTCATTTATAATTTCATCCACGTCGATCCTTTTATTGATCGACGGTCGATCGCCATTCGACCTGCAACAAATACTCTCCGCTCACAATCTATCCTTTTGCACCCACTTAGATATATAATTCAGGGTTTCTACACACATATTTCATAAACACATAACCATACACACATGTTACATTAAATACATACTTTCATTAGGATTCGAGCTCGAATTACACACAGTCCTAGCTATTATGGTCTAGACTACCTCTCTCATTATGATATTACATTGTACAATCCTCCCTTCTTAGCACGTAGGCTTACACATATATAAAAAACAATACAAGGATTGGATCATGATATCAGATCCGATCTAGTCTCAACACAATCGCTAATATTAGTCAAAATATGTTAGCAATATGCTTAACACATCAATTACAAAACAAATCCAATCAATTACAAGGAAATGTCGTCTTCTTGGCCACTCTATGCCTTCTAGAAGCTTCATGAAATTTCAACTTTGATTTGGGGTGTCTTTGCTACTACATCAAAATCTTACCTATGGGAATTTTTTAGTAATGCATGTCAAGGTATACTTTGATTATGAGGTGCTAAAGGGATAACCTCGAGTTGGTCAAATCTTACCCTGAGATTTTTTTTATGATAGATGCCAAGGTATACTTGGATTATGCGGTTGGATTATGCGGTGTTAAAGGTGTGATCTACCTCTCTAATTCTCACAAGATATCCTTGAGAGCTCATGGCCCTAAATGAGGGCATACATAATTTTGTATGGTGAAAAGCCACGTCAATTTCATTGTTTAACAAAATAACAACCATATTCATAATTGGTAATCAATTTGGAAACTATAAATATAGACAGTGGAAACTATAAATATAGACATGCAAAACCTAGTTCTAAATCTTCTCTTTGAATAAGACATTAGAGTCCATCGTTATTGTCATCTCATATCCACACATCTATATAGTGTAAAAGAGCATGGGAATTATCGAATGAAAACAAGGACATTACTAAAGAAGAAGTGGAAGTTTCTTTTCAAATTACATTAAAGTCCCTACATGTTATTTGAGTGCTCTGATACTATTAACCAAAGATGTTAGTTTTGGCTTTTCCATGGATGGAGTTAGTGTAGTGCCTTATCTATGATGTGATGTAATGTGGGATTGAATCCCTCTTTCTATTAAATTTTAGTATGATGTAAAACACGGGATTAATGTCTAAAGACTATATTTTGTTTTTAGTTTAGTTTTGACATTTTTTTTAGTATAGTTTTGACAATTCACTCAGGTTGTTCTAAGTTAAATTTTATGATGTTTTATGCACATTTTGAATGTAATTTTTTTTTCCCTTTAAATAAGATTTCTTAAAAACTAAATTTTTATGGAAACTAAATTTTTGGTTTAATTATTAAAATTCTAATTATTAAAATATAGGTAAGGTTTCATGTTATTAAATGTGTATATTTGAATTTATATGATTCAAAATTGATGATTATAAAAAGAGTTTCTTTAAAAATATAAGAAACATTATCATTGTTAATGAATTAAAAAATATATATATTAATAAAATAATAAATAAATATATGTATACATGTATATTTATCTTTGTTAAGATATTTTTAAACACTAACGAATTTTTTGACAATTGAATGTTATTAAAAAAGGTTGGACCACTGTATAATAAAGACAAATAAATAATGATAATAAGGATCTACGTTATATATTTGTTTGTTATGAAAATAGCTTGGACTATTTTATTTATGATATAGACAAATAAAGAATGGTGCAAGGGATTATTGATTTTTTTCACGCAGAAAAAGACAGTTTCACTGTTATTCTATTAAGAATCAAGTGAACATTTCGATTACATATAGATAAAAAAGGTTGATGATCTTGGAAAACATAACACATTCTTGATAGTTTATATAGAAAATAAACTATTCAAAAAATGTTGATGTTGTCTTCAGTGTAGTAGCTTCTCGCTAATTACAAAATATAATATTTTTGTCTTATCAAAAAAGATATTTTCATCTAGAACAAATAGTCTTTGCTTGTTCTGTTTTTAAAATAGAATATAGCTATCTTCATTAAAAACATCTCCATTTATAGATTCTTCAAAATAAATTCTTCCCATAGGACATTACAGTGTGTCTGCTATAGTGTTGAATGCCATGTGTACATGTATAAAGTTGATTCCATAAAAATTTTCTTTTAGACTTCTGATTTGTTCTTTTCAGTTGTTCAAATATAACAAGTTCAGATTTGAATTTCCATTTATCCAGTCAATGGCCACCTTGGAGTCTCCAACTACCATCATATTTTTTATGGACAATCTACATGCCAAGAGTAAGAGGCCCCATAGCCCCAAGATTTCTGTTTTCATATTATTTCCTTGTCCACCTGCAAAGTGAGCTCTAAAATGGTGTTCTGAATTGATTTTGAAAAAGATTCCTATGCCACAACGATCATCAACAATTGCACCATCAAAGAATCTGATTGGATTGTCACCAAAGTATATTGGATTTAGTATGTAATCAAATTTTTCCTCTTCACATGCTCCATTAAATTCTTTGATTGAGAGAAGGATTTTTGTGACTATCCTGGAATCTTGCCTGTGCTAGTTTTCAAATAATAATTTATTCATGTACTTCCATATGCCCCAGATTGCCATAAAGGGAATATGTTTGAACTTTGTATATTGTGTGAACCATTGAAGAATATTAATTTCTAAATAGGAACAACTCCAAGCATCTGGTATTTTGAGGTAAAATAAGATTTATTTCCATATGTATTGAGTAGTTTCACAGTGCATAAAAATATGTGAACTTGTCTCTTCATCTCTTAGATAGATACTACATATCGAAGGACCAATGCCTCCCCTTTTCCTATAATTTACTCAAGTGAGAATACAATCCTTCAGACAAAGCCACATGAAACAAATAATTTTAACTAGTATTTTTACTTTCCAAATTGACTTATGCCACCATCTAATATCTTCTATAGTGTTAGAGAAAGTAATGGATTGGTATGCTAGATTGGTTCTTACAGTTCCCATTGCCTTGTTCCAAGACCAGGATATCTTATCCTTTGAATGATTAAGTGAGATTCCATTCCTTTTCAACACTAAAAGGGATTTGCTCCATTCTGTAGCCCTCTCCCCCATTAGACCGAGGTGTATAGCCTCAAGCCAACTTTGATTATTACCAACATCATTTGTTGTGGCCACCTATGCTAAAGTGTAGATATGTTGATTGTCGAGATGCTAAATTAAGGGGCCCAAGAGCCTGTATGAAGCATTATCTCCAATAAACGGGTCCATCCCAAGTATGACTTGTTTACCGCACCCAATCAGCCAGGACATCCATCGTTTTATAATATGCAAAGAGGCCATAAAATTTTTCCATATGTTTGAGGTTACTGAATACTTATAGTCAACTTTTCATAGCCATGAAGTCAGGTCTATTCCTTTTAAATATTTTTTTTAAGGAGCTCACTCCACAATCCTTTGCCAAAAAGACCTCTCCAACAATATTTGGATGCCAATGATTGTGAAAAATAGAAAATATTTTGTATATCCCATCCTCCAGATTCCTTTGGTCTAGCGATGTTTTTCAACTTTGAAAGGTGAAGGCCTGTAGTTTTTGTTTCTCCTCTCCAAATAAAACTTGCAATAATCTGTTGTATCTTATGTAGTATTGTTGAAGGAATATTGGCTAAGCTAAGAAAATATACAAGGAGACTTTGAAGTATAGATTTTTCTAAAACGAGTCTACCTCCTAAAGATAGCCAACAAAAAGTCTAGTTATTGATTCTCTTCTCAACTTTTTGTATCATCCACTTCCAATCTGCCACTCTGTAGCTATTGGGTTTTATATAAAACCAAAATATTTCATACCTTTATCCATGTTAATAAAAGGTATATTGTAAGCTGCTTGTATCCTTTGTTCTAGGATAGGATCATTATTTTGTGCAAGAAAGCATGATTTTTGGCAGTTAACATCCATACCGGAGGTAAGACAAAAACTTGATAAAATAGATTTAAACTCCATTCAGTATTCAAATTTTCCAATTCCTAAAATTAGAACATCATCAACAAAGAACAAATGTGAGATTATAGTCTCAGTCACAACTTTGAGTCCATGAAAATTCCCTTCTTCCATTGCTTTCTTCAAACATCTGCTTAAGCATTCAAAAACCAATAGAAATGAAAGGGGGAGAGTGGGCATCCCCAACGTAGCCCTCGATAACTCTTAAATAAATATGTAGGAGATCCATTTATTAAGACTACCATGTTTACTGAGTTTACACAAGCCATGATCCATTGGGACACCTCCCATTTTAACCCAATCTGGATTAATAACATTCGTAGAAATTGCCAACTTACTTTATAATATGTTTTTTTTAAGACCCGTTTAAGTATAATAAAACTCATCTTCTTGGATTTAGCAGTGTGCAAACACTCTTGTGGTATCCCCACATCATCAAATATTAATTGGTCTTTAAGGAAACCAAATTGTTCAAAGGAGATACAAGATGCCAATTTATCTTTCATCCTTGTTGCAATGATTTTAGAAATTACTTTGTATATAAATTTACAGAGGGAAATAGGTATAAAGTCATGAAAGGAGCTTGGATTTCTTACTTTGGGGATAAGTGCAAAGAAATAAACATTGAGAGTGCCTGGTATAAATCATGTGCATCTGGATTTCTCAACCGCCTTGTGTAGATCCTCCCCCATTAAATCAAAAAAATCTTGAGGAAGTTCCTGGGTCCACCCATCCGGGCCTAGGATTTTATCCTTTGGCATTGCATTGATAGTATCCTTAACTTCTTATAAGGTGACAAATTTTCCAAGTTCATCACTTTCTAAATCATTGAAAAATTTGGGCATATTTTGGAGCACTTTAACTTGATTGAAAAAATCTTTTGTCACTATCTCACTATATTGGTCTTTAAAATGATTAAAAGCAATCTCTTTTATATCATTGTCTTCTGTTTTGTGGCATCCAATATCATCAACAGTATTCCAAATAGTGTTCTATGATCTTCTTTGTGTGGCATATTTATGATTTTTTTTTGTATTTTTGTCACCCTTATCTATCCAAATTGCCCGACTTCTGAGCCTCCAAGTGGATTCTTCAAAGGATAGTATCTTATATTTTCTTTGTTTAAGTGTCTTTATTAAGTCCAATTCTTCATGTGAAAACACCTGTGTCAGGCAATGCTCAAAAAGCTTTGAAATTTTTTCTTCAATATGTAGGAGTTTTGTGTGCATGTGAGTTTTTTTATTCCTCTGCCATAGTATCACAACTTTCTTAAGATTCCTCAATTTTTTACACAACAGTTGGATTGAAGAAGAATAAGACCAATTTCTCATTGAATTCCAAGTTTCCCTTATAAGAGAAAAAACCCGAGATCAGAAATCCAAGAGTTGTTGAACTTAAATGGAGGGGCACTATTTTGGGAAGACATCTCCAATTGTAAGCAAGTCGGGTTGTGATCCAAAATGGAAGAATTTATGACCCGAGATCTTATTCTTTTATGACTTCTAAGGAGAGATTCATTCAATAGGAAACGAACCAATATTTTTGTGATTCTTGCTGATCCAACTCTACCATTTATCCAGGTAGGAGTCAATTTTACCGGTTGGATATCCACTAAACTAGAGGAAAGAACAATCCTAGAGAATTCTTCTGCAAGAGGATCACTTCGAGCATGTTCCCCCCATACCTCCCGATCATTGAGAGTGAAATTAAGGTCTCCGCCCACTAACAAACCTTCTTCGCATAGTAAACCAGAATCAATAATTGGTTGCCAAAACAATTCCCTATCTTTATAGGGAGCATAAAAATTGAGCAGTTTATACCTTCCCGCAGACTGTTTAAATCTTACTTCCAGATAAATACCTATAGAGGTGCCATAAGCACAAAAATCAGCATAATATGGGTTCCATCCACTTAATAAGTCACCCGATCGACCATTAGGATTTAAAGCAACAACATCCCACTTCGAAAGACATTGTAGGAAAAGCCTTTTTGCTTTCTCAGCATCCACTAAAGTTTCTTGTAAAATAACAACATCAAGATTCACTTGTTTCAACAAAATTTTGAGGGAAACAATTTTTGTGGGTCCCCCAAACCCATGGAGATTGAAAGAAAAAAAAATCATAAGGGAAAAATGGAAGATGGTTGGCTTTGTCTAAGGGTCAGGAGGGGAACCTTATCTAGGATAGGGTTTATGGAAATAGGGGGGGAAGTAACTAAAGAATAATCTAAATCGTAACCCATATGGGACAACATTCTGAACTAAGCCAAACTACCTTCAGTGGCCCCTGAGGGTTTCCTTGGGTTGCGTGGTTTTGCCTTTTTTTTTAGGGTCACATTGGAGCAGTTTGAGAAGAGTGGAGGCAAAGAAGTAAAATTGGAAATGGGAAGAAGAGTGGGAGAAAAAAGTTCTAGAAACTTTGTAGAAATAATTTGGAATACATCTGAATCACAAACAGTAGGACCACTATCGACATCCAATCCAACTCCATCAAGGGGAACTAACAGGAGTGTTGTTGTTTCAGAATGAGGGATAGAGCTAGAAATATCTCCTAAGATCTTTCTCGACGTAGTGGGTTTATCAGTCTTCAAACAACCGGTAGGAAAATAATCAAACACATCAATAATAGGGGGAGAGATAGGTTGTGTATCCCCGAGAGAGTAATGCTGGTGATTTACAAAATCTAAATCCTTTGAAATCAGGCTATAAGGAGCACCCGAGTCTTTGAACTTTTTCATTAGTAGATTCCAGAAATCACCAAAGATTTCTAAAACCTATCTTTCATTCTCTTTTAAATATAAAATCTCTTCAGGGGTAAGATTAATAAAGAAGGAAGGAAAGAATAATTTCATCTTAACTAAAAAAGATCCTTCATCGAAAGGACTAGAACAAAAAATTTCATCTTGATTGAAAATTGTCCCGGGATGTTCTGTGTCACAACTGAGGTCCCTGGATCCAGGACAATACACCTTAATATGTCATGTTTTCCAAAACAAATGGAATTTGAATGGATCCCTCCAAAAATGAACTGATTGGAGAAAATGTGAATCCCCAATGGATATGTCAATAACATCAGGTAATCCTCTGGATAGGTCAAGTTCAACTAACACCCACGCGAGCCTTTTGTTATTCTAGTGGAGTGATAGCTCATCAAAGAAAACAAATCTACCAACCGAGTTTGCAACAACTTCAAAGATCCTAACAGACCAGAACGCGATGGGGAAGTCGAGAAGGAGCATCCAAAAAATTCTTTTCATGAAGCTTTCCGTGAGAGGGTTAAAACTAGGTGCCCACCTTTTCAACATTAAAATACCTCTGCCTATAATCCAAGGAGAATCTAAGATTCTCAGAAGATCGCACTCGACAAGGAAATGAAAAAACACCCAGTGGTTTGAAAGAAGACTAAACCCAGGAATGCACCCAACAAGGGGATTCCAAAAACCTATGATCCATTCTAAAAAGTGAATTTTATTCATATTGGTGTAGAGGAATTTATCTACGAGGGATTTCTTCGCTAGACTGGCAACCCTATCCATCGTTATATCTTAGCCAATAACACATCTTGTCTTTGCTTCATAGGGATATTTATGAACATGTTGCGATAGATTAACTCCAATACAGGGCGTAGGGATGGGTCTTGGAGTAGTTACATCGTAGCCTTTCTGAGAGATATCTCTCATGTGTAAACCCACACCAAGGTGCGTGTTATTCACATGATTGAGTCTAGGTGTGATGTGGTTCTCAACCACAGATGGCACCTTTCAATGAAGCTTTGAATGTTGAACTGATTGCACTGTGTCTTTCACCGAGCCATTTGTCCCAGGATGTAAGCATTCATACATTAAATTGTATGTCTCATCCACCAAAAAAAGTCCTTTGCTGGCCCACAACTCATCCTCTTCGGCCTAGGATATGTCTACAAGGTCCTCCATCTAGTCACCTAATGTCTTGTCCCTCCACGTCAACAGTCATAGTACAGGGACTAGCACCACCACTGGAAAATTTGGGTCATTTTGCGACGCTATTTCAACGCTCTTGCGACGTTATGTCATGGATATTGTGACGAACCTTGAGTCTCTCAAACGTCGTATCATGGAATGTGGCAATTTCGACGAACTTGAATTAACGTCGCAAGCGCGACGACCGTAGGCAACTTCTCACAATTATGACAAAAAAAGAAATATCGTCGCCAATACGATAATATAGGCAAACTAAGTGAAACCAATGGTTCCTCGCAATTGATATGACAATTTTTGTGGTCTATATAGAAAATTCGTCGCAGAATTTTTATTGTCATCGAAATTGCGACAACAAATTTTCTTGGTTTATATAGCAAATTTGTCGCAAGATTTTTATTACTGTCGAAATTGCGACAACAAGTTGTCGTGGTTTATATAGAAAATTCGTCGCAGGATTATTACTGTTGTTGAAATTGCGATGACAACTTTTCTTGATTTATATAGCAAATTTATCGCAGGAATTTTTATTGTCGTCGAAATTGCAACAACAACTTGTCTTGGTTTATATAGAAAATTCATCGCAGGATTACTTACATTCATCTCTCTTGCAACGATATCAAATGATTCTTGGATTCATTTCACATTTGGTTTATCAACTTGAAATCTCAAATTGATACTTTGCAAGCTAGTTGGACCTTCAGTCAAATACAAATATGAAACTTGGAATCATTAACATATCTACTAGAACATATGAAAAATAGGGTTTATGGTTTCCATGATGAATTGATGATGGAAGAAAGTGGGTGTGTCACTCAAATTTGAGTTCAGAAACCCTCCCATATCATTAATGCATGCCAATAGTCTATCCATGAAAAATTTCAANAAATTGATACTTTGCAAGCTAGTTGGACCTTCAGTCAAATACAAATATGAAACTTGGAATCATTAACATATCTACTAGAACATATGAAAAATAGGGTTTATGGTTTCCATGATGAATTGATGATGGAAGAAAGTGGGTGTGTCACTCAAATTTAAGTCCAGAAACCCTCCCATATCGTTAAGGCATGCCAATAGTCTATCCATGACAAATTTCAGTGCATACATAAACTGTTTGAAAAAATTTCAACGTTGGCCCCATTCGTAGGTCCCTGTTGTTGGTGTCTAGTCCTCGTACAATTTTTGTTCCTCATTCCTAGACCATGGTGTAGTCCCCAAGATCCATTATTTTTGTAAAAAAAATACTAATAGCATAAAATTTCCCACACAAAGACCAAATTAATATCCGCTACATAAGTCTTTTGTCTTTTTTCAATGACTATGTAACGAATCTCAATTCTAAGAAGATTCAAATAGGACCTAAGAACCGTAAGTTATTTCCTTAACCATGGGTGACATAACACTATCATTCAATAGTAAAATTGTTACAATTCATTGTAAGGCATCATGTGTACTGAGGGCTTGAACCACCATATCCACAAATGAAACATACCAAGAATATTTGTCTTATGAACAAGATATGGTACTACCATTTTGAGGTTTGGCATAGAGATTGTTCTTATAGACCCTACCACATTGAACCATAATATAAGCCCTACACTCCTTGCAAACCATGTAACACCATTCAAATTAGACACAATATTCTTGCGACGAATTAACTATACTATCGATGAACTTTTTTCGTTGATAGTATAGCAAATTCGTCGCAAGATTATTTACATTTGTCTCTCTTGCGACGATATCAAATGATTCTTGGATTCATTTAATATTTGGTTTATCAAATTGAAATATCAAATTGATACTTTGCAGGCTAGCTGGACCTTTAGTCAAATACAAATATGAAACTTAGAATCATTAACATATCTACTAGAACATATGAAAAATAGGGTTTATGGTTTTAATGATGAATTGATGATGGAAGAAAGTGGGTGTGTCACTCAAATTTGAGTCCAGAAACCCTCCCATATCGTTAAAGCATGCCAATAGTCTATCCATGACAAATTTTAGTGCATACATAAACTGTTTGAAAAAATTTCAACATTGGCCCCATTCGTAGGTCCCTGTTGCCGATGCCTAGTCCTTGTACAATTTTTGTTCCTCATTCCTTGTTCCTCGTTCCTCATTCCTTGACCATGGTGCAGTCCCCAAGATCCATTATTTTTTACAAAACATACTAATGGCATAAAATGTCTCGTACAAAGACCAAATTAATGTCCGCTACATAAGTCTTTTGTATTTTTTCAATGACTATGTAACGAATCCCAATTCTAAGAAGATTCAAATAAGACCTAAGAACCTTAATTTCTTTCCTTAACCATGGGTGACATAACACTATCATTCAATAGTAAAATTGTTACAATTCATTGTAAGGCATCATGTGTACTGAGGGCTTGAGCCACCATATCCACAAAGGAAACATACCAAGAATATTTGTCTTATGAACAAGATATGGTACTATCCATTTTAAGGTTTGGCATAGATATTGTTCTTATAGACCCTACTACATTGTACCATAATATAATCCCTACACTCCTTGCACACCATGTAACACCATTCAAATTAGACACAATATTATTGCGATGAATTAGCTATACTATTGACGAACTTTTTTGTCAATAGTATAGCAAATTCGTCGCAACATTATTTACATTCGTCTCTCTTGCAACGATATAAAATGATTCTTGGATTCATTTCATATTTGGTTTATCAAATTGAAATCTCAAATTGATACTTTGCAAGCTAGCTGGACCTTTAGTCAAAT
>JASDQU010243007.1:108766-119340 GCA_032191745.1 Picea mariana
AAGCGAGCCTTTCCTCTTTGACACTCCTACTTGTATTTGGTGTGATCATATTTGTGAATAATATTATTATTGGTGATTATTAGGTAGATTTGGTATTTACATTGAGCTTGTTTCCTAGTTTTTGGGAATTTGTTGGAACTAGTTGGATTTGAGAGATTGTCTCCAACTAGATGCTTCCTAGATTGGTATGAGGTTGAGATATTTGCTCAACTGAGTAGATTGTGTGATTAAGGTAGTTTTTCTATATTGAGACAAAGATTTTTGTATTTATATGTACTCTATTTCATTGTTTAATAGAGCACACATCACTATTTTGGTTTGTGTAATTATGTGTACAACCCCTCTCATGTTTCCTTTCATGGCATCAGAGCAGGACTGGGCTTGACTCCCTCATGGGAGGACCCAAGGATATGGAAGATTATGAAATTTATCTATTGTAGGAGTAGATTAGCATAGGTGAGAGTAGATATTTTTTTTATGAGTGTTATGATTTTGTGTGTCCTCATTTGTCCATGAAGGGAACCAATTTGTTGCTTGTAGTCTGAGGAGGAGGAGTGTATATCTATCACTGTAGAAGTAGTTACCGTGTGAGTGAGATTTCATTCCAAGAGAAGTGTCATAGCCACTTATCCGTGTCATTTGCAGGAGACAAAGGATGAGAGGCATTCATTCCTTAATTCATTTTCATAGAATATTGGGTTGAAAAGTAGCGACCTATATATGTTGATGGAAGTGAAGAATATAAGGGTTAAATTGCTCTAATTATTGAATAATCATAGAAGGTTGGGAGGACATGTACAAGGAGAAGAGCATGTGTTGGCATTCCTTTCATTTCAAAAGGGATTTTAGGAATCCTGCGATGGACACAAAGATTTTGGTGAGAGTGCTTCCTTTAGATGCCAGCCAATTGAAATCTTGTGGAATCTCACACTGTAATCTATCAAAATCTATAATAAATAAAGTCCCAGAAGCCGTTTCTATGAGTTTCAACCACACCACCTCCAAGAAAGTAGTGAGGTTGTTTGTCATCGATTTAGAATGTGTGGAATTATATGACATTTATGAAGATGATCTTTGGAGGATCTCGATCATAGGTGCTCAGTCGTAGTTCTAGTTTCCCTAGCACATGAAGAAGATAATGATGGTGAGAATGAAACCCTCAACAACCCATGTCAGGGGGAGAATTCTTTCACAAATGTAAATTCAAGACTTTGGAGGAATCAAGCCACCATTATGATCAAAGGGCCAGTGATTGGGTTGAAATCATGTGGCCAAAGTTGTAGTTTGTCTAAAAGGAGAAGTCTCTCAGTTGACAGAGAATCACCAAGAAAAGGAAGTCATGTGAGGAACACAAATGGTTGAGGAACCATAGAAATAAATATGAACCCATGTAAGATCGTTGTTACCCAAAAATTCTATGATACAAATTTGTAACATCCTCATTACTAAAAACTTCTTTGATACTATAATGCAACCTCCTTGTTACCCAAACATTTCTATGATACCATAATGTGACATCTCCAACCACTCAAGCTAGGCCAATCCACACAATATCAACTTTTTCGCTCTGATACCAATTTGTATAACATTACCCAACTTACTACTAAACAATGATACTCCAAAATTTAGTGCACAGATTTTATTCTATAACATTGGTCTGCATATGAATACTTGAAGTAATGAACTCCACCCCAAGATAATTCATTCCACAATAAATTTCCTCCTTTTACACATCTTAAAACAACGGAAGTAACATAATACAACTAGGCCCACAAGCATATTGAATGCACATCACTACCATGCACATAACCCTTCTGTCATCATACGCCAATTTTGATTTTCTTTGTATGTGGGGTCTACTTACCTGTGTGTAGAAACAAAATCCAACCTCTTGTGCACATAGACTACTTCCCTATGCGCACAATCATAAGGTTAACTTAACACACAAGACTATCAACAATTTTCATACTCATGCATGATTACAATTATTGGACATCAACACCATACTTACATGTGCAAGGAACATTAAACAAAATAACAACAATTAATTATGCAACAACATACAAGAAGTAGACCCATATTAAACATATATAATTAAGAACATAGTAAATGAGACAAGCACACAAAGACACTTATCTTTTATGAAAAGTCACCAACTGCGTCCAGGATTCATACATTCCTCCTAGCCATAGACTATGTTTCTCATAAGCTTTCAGCAAAAGGTCACCCCCAAGTTGGGGCTTAACTCCACCAAGGAAAAAGGGTTGCTATTACCAGGCTAAGGTCTGATATTCAACAGAATTTCTCAATCCAAGGTGCCACTACTGCTACTAGTCTACAATCTCTCATTCCCCACGCACCTATTACACCCAAGGAAGTGTGCCCCTTCTCTACTTAAGATTCCTTCGGCTGCCCCAATTATCTTCCAGTGTTATAACAACAGGTCAAATAGGAAGTATCAAATCCCTACAACTAATTCCCAATGCACCAGTGAATAACTCCCAGCAAAAATCTCACCTGGAGAGTTTTCTCATGAGATTGAAAACCTACCTCTTCGACAACCAATCTCTCACCTAGAGAGAATTCTTATGGCCTTGACAAACCTGATTCTTCAACAACCAAACTCTAGTTATAATACAGAAAAACCCCTTACAAGAGTTTCTCTGCTCATAAGGTAATAGTCGTCCTCTCTCATATGGTTCGACCCCTTTTGCACCTGAGAAAAATAAATGAATTTTTTCCTAAAAGAATGAGTTTTCTCTGAAAGAATGAGTTCTCTCTGAAAGAATGAGTTCTTCCCGAAATACACTAAGGCCAACAATATATATTGCATGCCTTAAACTCAAAACTTGTCACCTTTAGAAGTAGCTTAATCCACTTGGTGACTTGTTCCCTTCCCTCAGAAACTTAGGATAAATAATGATCCATAACTTACACTTTTTCAGAAATATTAATAAAATATTCCCCAGGACTTAAGTCCCTCCCCTTTTCCCTTTTTTGGTGGAGTTATCCCCCCGTTTATTTTCGTCTGATCTATCTACACACAGTGATGTAATATTAATAATAACTTCAATATGATTACACTTTACAAGGATATGATCACTAGCCTATTTGCGTCCCAACTCACCATTCTCATAATCAAATAGGCTCTCCGAACTCAATACATACATATATATCTCGACTTGATGCACACTTCCAGGTCATCCCCACACACTTGCCCAAGTGTGCGCAACACTGTGAAATGTGTGCACCCTTTCTTTGATAACAATTTTCCGTGCACTACTCAAGTGCGCACATAGCCAAACTTGGTGTCAATGGATTACTAGAATATATGCTCATTTACATTTACCATTGGTACCAACGACTCACCATCCGATATGTACAATTAAAAATGGTTTGGATTAGGGACATTACATTCTCCTCCCCCTCATGTATGCACTATCCACATTTCATTATATACACATGTACATACAAAATTTCAAAAATATTCAAAAATATGTGGATACTCTACCCGCATAGCATCCTTGCGCTCCCAAGTTGCATCCTCAGTACCGTACTAAATCGATTGGACCTTTACCAACTCCATGACTCGATTTTAGAGATGTTTGATTTTCTGATCCAATATGAAAACCTATTGCACTCGAAAATCACCTTCTAGCTCCACCTGAATCACATTCCAATCAATATTATGATTAGCATCAATACATACCTTTTAAGCTATGATACATGGAAAAAATTATGAATACACAAGGATGCAAAAAATGCAAGCATATATGTGACAGGACCAATCCTCTCTAGGATTTCAAATGGCCCACAGTAGCGCGCTACCAACTTAGATAATTTCCCAACTTTAGGGAACTACTTCTAGGTTTTTCTTTCAAGAACATGTGGTCACCCACTTTAAAATTTCTGTGGGTTCTTCCTTTATCTACGCAAACATTCTTCCTGTTAGGTAACATTTAAATTATTCCTTATCTTTACCCTCTGCTCTTCCATTTCCTGGAGAAAATCTAGCCCATCTACTATGTGGTCTGTTGGGTTATCCCAACTTAATAGTGTGTTTCACTTTCTACATAAAGTACCTCAAATGGGATCATATTTAAATATGCTTGATACCCATTGTTGTAAGCAGACTATACCAAGTGAAGGTAGTCTTCCCATTTTGATGGTTTATTCATCACATACATCCTGAGAATATCTTCAATCACTCGATTCACCCTCTTTGTTTGTCCATCTATCTTGGGGTGATAAGTTGTGATAAAGTTTAGATTTGTCCCAAATCCTTTGAATAGCCCTTTCCAAAATTTTGATGTGAACTTGGAATCTTTGTCAAACACAATTGTCTTAGGTACACCATGAAACTTAGAAATTTCTCACATTTATATTTCAACAACATTGGATGCCTTGTGCGTTGACTTCACTGGGATAAAATGGGCAGCTTTAGTAAGCTTGTCCACCACTACCATAATAGAATCATGTTGCTTAACAGTCCTAGGCAGCTTAGTAATGAAATCCATGGTTACCACTTCCCATTTCCACTCTGGAATGGGTAAAGGTTGTATCAAACTAGTTGGATGTATGTTCTTAGCCTTGACCTTTTGACATTCAAGGAATTTAGCAATAAAATCAACAACCCCCTTTTTCATGTCATGCCAATAGTATTGTTTTTTGTATGCGAAAATTTTCTTCTGGTAGCCTACGTGTCCAACATAAGAAAATTTATGCATCTCTAAAAATAACAGACTTTTCAATTCCTAATCATTTGGCATGTAGACTATGTGCCTATACATGAGGATTCCATCCTCTTTTAGCTCATAACCTTCTAATTTATGCTACGACATACCTTGTTGTAAATTCTCCTATATGTCCACATAACGTTGATCTGATTTGGAAACTTCTAAAATTTTGTCACACAAATCTGATTTGTACATGATAATGGCTATAACATGCATTTCATTCACCCTCCTGCTAAGTGCGTCAACCACTTTGTTCTCTTTCCCTTTGATATGTTTTATGTCAAAGTCATACTCACTAAGGAATTCAAACCACCTGCTTTGTTTAACATTTAAACTTGGTTGTCCAAACAGATAATTCAAACCATTATGATTTTTTCCCAGCTCAAATATTTTATCCATGAGATAGTGTCACCACATCTTCAAGACATGCATTATGGCTTCCAATTCTAAGTTGCGAGTAACATAGATCCTTTCATGATCTTTTAAGTTTCTTTATTTGTAGCACATCACTTGTCCATTCTTACTCAGGACTCCACCAAGCCCTTCCTTGCATGCAATTGTGCACACAACAAAGTATTCATCTGAATCAACAATTCTCAAAATTGGCGCACTTGTCAACAAATGCTTCAAGTGTTGAAAATTCCTTACACAATCTAGAGTCCATTCAAACACACACCTTTCTTTTGTAAGGATGTAATTGGATGTGCAATTTTTGACAATCCATCAATAAAACTTCTGTGATAACCTGCAAGTCCCATAAAGGACCTTACCTCTATGACATTTCTTGGTGTCGGCCATTCCTCAATGGATTTTATATTTTCTGGATAAACAAATATTCCTTCCATGGAAATAAATTTACCCAAATAATGAATCCATCACTGGTAAAATGAGCACTTGCTCAACTTTGCATAAATTTGATGCTCCCTCAATACTTGTAGCACCATCCTCAAGTGTTGCTCATGCTTTTCTTCACACTTTGAGTAAATAAGTATGTCATCTAGAAATACAATGACAAACTTATGTAAGTATTTGTTGACGGGCGAAACAGTCTGTCTGTCAATTGAGAGAGTGGAACCGGTCCGGGGTTGTCTAAATAACCCAAGCCGTTTGGAATGGACCACCCTGACGAGTTTAACGACTACGTTGGCCACTCTAAGTTCTTTAAGAGAACCAAAGAGAAATCTACTCTAAACTAACTAATCTAACTAAAACAAATAAAACAAACTAAACTAACTAAGACTAATAAAACTAACTAAAACAAACAAACTAACTTACTAATCTAATTAAAACAAACTACTAAAACTAAATTAAAACTAAATATAAACTACTCTAACTATTCTATTATACAATCTACTAATTACTATTTTAATAACTCAAATCAACTATCTAATCACTAGCTGCAATATTACTTATTCACAAATGTACACTATAAACAATCTACAGATTTAATTAAAACCTACAAAACTCAATTGATTACTGCCCTAAGACAGCAATATATATTTTTTGATTTTTTTATATTTTATGAAAAAGAAATGAAACTGCTGAAATTAAACAATCTAATATAATTTCTGAAATTAAACGATCTAATATAAATCTAATTAAAACTATTTCTAAACTAAACTACTTAATGGAAACAACAAGGAAAAGACTAACTGACCTGAAAGCGCTCCTAATTTGTCCTATGTGTGATGACTTTGAAGCTGGTCGGAGGAAGTAAACTCGCACCGAATTGGTTCAATAGCTTCTCATAAACTATCAGCTGAGCTGCTCTTCGAGTTGGTTTATAGGACAAACAAGACATAAAAATATCATAACAACTATAAGATATATAAATCTCTGCAATAAGGGAAACTTGTTATGCAAAAACTCATATTTTATAATTCAACTCATGAAGAAGATAAACCTGTCATTCACAAACTGAACTAACAATTGTTATGTATTTTTATACAATTGGAAGAAACCAGACATGGATTACAACGATTAAAATTATATCATTTGCACATGATCTAGATAGCTAAAGTAGTCATAAATCATAGACAAAGTGATATACAAAACATGAAACAAAATGTTGATATATTGAGAAGCTAAGGCTGTGACAAAACATCAATTCTACTTCAGTCTATATTAGAACTCCATATCCTTGTTCTCCCACGAATGAGGATGAACATTATTACAAAAATCATAAGTTTATATAAGTTTCTCACAAGGTAAAACTTCCTTGTGGATAATTATCAAATAGTTTTACATAATCAGGGAAAAATCCCAAAATCAACTAAACTAAGTAACTGAAATGCAAGTGAAATCTTTGAGATATCCTCCAACTGCACATAAAATCAATTGCAATTTCGAATTTACCTGCAATAGAACACAAATATCAAATTAGAAAGATATTTCAGTGACAAAATAATAAAAAATTGATCCTACAGACTTAGCTACAGAATCATCTGATTCTGTAGCTAGTCTAAAATAACATATAGAATCAGATAGAAATCAAACAAAATCTCTTTTTAAAAACACTCCCATTTAATTCATTTTCACCAAACATTAAAATCGAATTACTAATGGCTCAAGAAAATGTATCATTCAAATCAAACCAAATCGAAAAGGATGCAATCGGGACAGGGTAAGAATGCTCTGTTTTTTCAGTTGCCATAAAATCAGGTCAAATCATAACAGGACTGTTAAATGAAATCAATGGTGAACCAAATCGTATAAGATACGATGCAATTATAATCCAAAAAATCATAGTCGATTGGTCACTGCTGTGCAGTGTGCATAGGATTCATATCGTTTTAATCAAATGCCAATATAGAAAGGTTGTTATGATTATTATCAAAATGAAACATGCATAACAACATCCACTAATCTTTAACATAGACTTCGTTCTCTGAGTGTCACACAATTAACAGATATGACCAAAATAATGATCGTAACCATCCTTGACTCGTTATAGTCATAGCATTGATATCATTCAATCAAGTGTAAAGATAGGTAAACTGTTTCGATTGTATTCAGACGAAATGATACTCAAACGAATTTCGTTATTGATCACCACACAATCAACAGACAGGAGTGTAACAGAATTCATAATATAAACTGGGTAAATAATCAAAACGAATATGGCTGAGTTTAATTATAGAAACAAATCGCCATGCTGGGCATAATCATTTCTGTTCAACAAATCAAATTTAAACAATATGAAACGAGCTAATAACGCGATCAAACAATGTGAATTGAATAGTTTGCACTTTGGTTATGCATTAACAGAATGATATTCGAATTCGTCGAATCAGACATGGATTATAACATTATAACAGTTATGCTAACCACATCGTATAGAATATAACCAATTCAAATTGAACTATTGACTGCATTCAAAATTGGAATACCAGAAACAACCTATGTTTAGAAAATATTAACAACTTCGATTATCAACAGAGTATTCGATTAAAACAAATTAAAACAAATCAAATCTATCCCATGATCACTCGAATCAAAGCCAAATCCAATCGAAACTTAAACGATAATGAAAATTGATTTATCAAAACAAAATTATATACAAAAGTGCATTCTTATGCGACAGAGCAGATCCACGATATAAACAGAGTTTATGATCATGTCATATAAATAGGTGAAATTCATACCAGTGAGGTTGATCTAGCTACGCCAATTTTGAATTGACGAATGTTGTTTCCGACTCCACGTTCTTAAACAAGATCGAACCAGTTGTTCGTTGCTTCTTATCAGTGGATGGCATCTTACCCTTTTGATTAGAGAGCCTTGCAACCTGATCCTCCAGAGCATGAATTCTGGATTGTAGCATTGGAACATCGAGGTAATACCTTTCTAACCATACGCAACACTGATCACACGGTGGAGCTGCTAGTTGAGATAGAACAGGAGGGGGTTTCGACGAGTCACCAGGGGTTTCACAGGGCATTTTGATGCTGGGATAATTTGGATCATTTAACAAACAAGGTGGTAGGTTCTTCACAAAATCATATGCAGGTTTATCACACAGACCTTCGAAATAGGGATACTCGCTTGCTAGGTAACGTTCAATCTCTGAGTCAGAATCTTCACTTACCATAATGGGGTCAAGGTTGACAGGAATTTTCGGTTTGTTTCTTTCCATGCGAGAGATTAATTGAGCATTCTTCTTGCCTTTAGAATTCTCATTAGGTTTCGTCTTGGTCTTTTTAGCTACGAGTTTAACATTTTCCACATCTGTGGTCACAGAATTGGGTAGGTCAATAGGTGGCTCGGGTAGGGGTTTGGGTAGCAGGGCACTGTAAGGGACAGGGGGTACTAACTTGCTCTTGCTCACCACAGGTTTATCAATCTGTGGTGAGCTTGACTCATCAAAATTATTGCGTTTAAGAAAATCGTTCCAACAGTCCCGACGTAACCCCAAATGACAAACCACAAGCATTTTAACTAACCCAAAATGAAATAGGTTGTTATCGGCCTGGTTTCGTTTGTACCTTTTGGAAATTTTAAATAGACTCCTATGCAAGTAGTAAGGCATATTAATCTCATAGCCTATGAAAACCATAAGTAGCCGAAGGTGATATAGGAAAACGAAACCATACCGGCCCTTGCATGTGATGAATTGCTTGGTTACCATCAGCAAGTCGTGCCATCGTTGCTTTTAGCATATTTGCGGGAAAACATTTTTCACAGGAGCTCACTCTTCATGACTGAAAGAGTAATGTCCACGGGAAATCCTCTACTTTACAATTTTTCGACCATCTCTGTCCGACAGCAGGAAGACCGGTAGCTAGACTGAGAAATTGCTCATCAATTTCCAACTGCACATCCCCAACTTTGGCTCGGCAGCCATCAAAGGTTAATGCAAATTGCCGAGCCACGCTAGGGTTATAACCATCAATCTTTCGTATGAACGAGAGCCATCCGAATTCCTCAAGGTCACTGTAAGCACCATCAAACATCAAAAATGCCTGGCAACCATTGGGTTTGGCCCTCACGATTGGAGCCATGGTTCGGGATCATGGTAGGGTTTGGATAAACATACAGGAGCAAAATCGTTTTGGCTAATAGCTATGAGAACGATGAAAGGGGAGGTGAATCAATATGCGCATGCGAAGGTGGTGGGTTAGTTCACCGCCATGCAAAACATTAATGGCACAGTACCATCCCTGTTCAATTAATCATAACCAAAATTAAAATTATTCGGCCAACCCAAGGTTTAAACGGTGGACAATTATATCAATGTGCCAATGTATAGTTTGAAACCACGATCGTTCAACATTAAATCAAACCCATAGTTTAAATATGCGCCTTTAATAATTCAAACCATAAAATCAAAATCCAAAAGTTTAATCAATGCGCCATTGTAAAACCTCAAACTATTGCCATTCAATATAAAATTAAACTCATATGTTACCTATGCGCTTGTTGTATAATCAAAGTTTATAAAGCATTGTGGCAAAAATCGATAAGCCAAGAGCTTTTGATAATAAGGATCACATCATATAAGAACCAAAATCAATCAGAACCCTTATATAATCAAGTATAATTCATGAATTAGCATGCTCAATGCCTTGTCAATTAAATAAAAGTCAAGTTGCGCAATTAAAGTAAAAGTTGGCAAAGTTTGAAAAATCATTCCAGCCACTTAACAATAAACCAAAGGTAAGCACCAATCAAAATATCGATGAGCAGATCATGACAATGAAAATAACGATGGAGGAGTTTCACGCTTTCAGTCGTGAAAACTAAATCAAAACCCATTTGCAAACATCGCATGAAATGAAAATATCGTTAATTCGTAAAATGCGACGACAATTTGAAGTTCAGAAGATGTAGGTGTAGGCA
>JASDQU010243007.1:128668-139473 GCA_032191745.1 Picea mariana
AATTCGTCGAATCAGACATGGATTATAACATTATAACAGTTATGCTAACCACATCGTATAGAATATAACCAATTCAAATTGAACTATTGACTGCATTCAAAATTGGAATACCAGAAACAACCTATGTTTAGAAAATATTAACAACTTCGATTATCAACAGAGTATTCGATTAAAACAAATTAAAACAAATCAAATCTATCCCATGATCACTCGAATCAAAGCCAAATCCAATCGAAACTTAAACGATAATGAAAATTGATTTATCAAAACAAAATTATATACAAAAGTGCATTCTTATGCGACAGAGCAGATCCACGATATAAACAGAGTTTATGATCATGTCATATAAATAGGTGAAATTCATACCAGTGAGGTTGATCTAGCTACGCCAATTTTGAATTGACGAATGTTGTTTCCGACTCCACGTTCTTAAACAAGATCGAACCAGTTGTTCGTTGCTTCTTATCAGTGGATGGCATCTTACCCTTTTGATTAGAGAGCCTTGCAACCTGATCCTCCAGAGCATGAATTCTGGATTGTAGCATTGGAACATCGAGGTAATACCTTTCTAACCATACGCAACACTGATCACACGGTGGAGCTGCTAGTTGAGATAGAACAGGAGGGGGTTTCGACGAGTCACCAGGGGTTTCACAGGGCATTTTGATGCTGGGATAATTTGGATCATTTAACAAACAAGGTGGTAGGTTCTTCACAAAATCATATGCAGGTTTATCACACAGACCTTCGAAATAGGGATACTCGCTTGCTAGGTAACGTTCAATCTCTGAGTCAGAATCTTCACTTACCATAATGGGGTCAAGGTTGACAGGAATTTTCGGTTTGTTTCTTTCCATGCGAGAGATTAATTGAGCATTCTTCTTGCCTTTAGAATTCTCATTAGGTTTCGTCTTGGTCTTTTTAGCTACGAGTTTAACATTTTCCACATCTGTGGTCACAGAATTGGGTAGGTCAATAGGTGGCTCGGGTAGGGGTTTGGGTAGCAGGGCACTGTAAGGGACAGGGGGTACTAACTTGCTCTTGCTCACCACAGGTTTATCAATCTGTGGTGAGCTTGACTCATCAAAATTATTGCGTTTAAGAAAATCGTTCCAACAGTCCCGACGTAACCCCAAATGACAAACCACAAGCATTTTAACTAACCCAAAATGAAATAGGTTGTTATCGGCCTGGTTTCGTTTGTACCTTTTGGAAATTTTAAATAGACTCCTATGCAAGTAGTAAGGCATATTAATCTCATAGCCTATGAAAACCATAAGTAGCCGAAGGTGATATAGGAAAACGAAACCATACCGGCCCTTGCATGTGATGAATTGCTTGGTTACCATCAGCAAGTCGTGCCATCGTTGCTTTTAGCATATTTGCGGGAAAACATTTTTCACAGGAGCTCACTCTTCATGACTGAAAGAGTAATGTCCACGGGAAATCCTCTACTTTACAATTTTTCGACCATCTCTGTCCGACAGCAGGAAGACCGGTAGCTAGACTGAGAAATTGCTCATCAATTTCCAACTGCACATCCCCAACTTTGGCTCGGCAGCCATCAAAGGTTAATGCAAATTGCCGAGCCACGCTAGGGTTATAACCATCAATCTTTCGTATGAACGAGAGCCATCCGAATTCCTCAAGGTCACTGTAAGCACCATCAAACATCAAAAATGCCTGGCAACCATTGGGTTTGGCCCTCACGATTGGAGCCATGGTTCGGGATCATGGTAGGGTTTGGATAAACATACAGGAGCAAAATCGTTTTGGCTAATAGCTATGAGAACGATGAAAGGGGAGGTGAATCAATATGCGCATGCGAAGGTGGTGGGTTAGTTCACCGCCATGCAAAACATTAATGGCACAGTACCATCCCTGTTCAATTAATCATAACCAAAATTAAAATTATTCGGCCAACCCAAGGTTTAAACGGTGGACAATTATATCAATGTGCCAATGTATAGTTTGAAACCACGATCGTTCAACATTAAATCAAACCCATAGTTTAAATATGCGCCTTTAATAATTCAAACCATAAAATCAAAATCCAAAAGTTTAATCAATGCGCCATTGTAAAACCTCAAACTATTGCCATTCAATATAAAATTAAACTCATATGTTACCTATGCGCTTGTTGTATAATCAAAGTTTATAAAGCATTGTGGCAAAAATCGATAAGCCAAGAGCTTTTGATAATAAGGATCACATCATATAAGAACCAAAATCAATCAGAACCCTTATATAATCAAGTATAATTCATGAATTAGCATGCTCAATGCCTTGTCAATTAAATAAAAGTCAAGTTGCGCAATTAAAGTAAAAGTTGGCAAAGTTTGAAAAATCATTCCAGCCACTTAACAATAAACCAAAGGTAAGCACCAATCAAAATATCGATGAGCAGATCATGACAATGAAAATAACGATGGAGGAGTTTCACGCTTTCAGTCGTGAAAACTAAATCAAAACCCATTTGCAAACATCGCATGAAATGAAAATATCGTTAATTCGTAAAATGCGACGACAATTTGAAGTTCAGAAGATGTAGGTGTAGGCATCTTAGAGGGCAATAGAAAAAATTGTATTGGCTGCCAACACTATTCTTTGAAAACTTCCTTCATCAAACACATGAAGACAAATGGTGAATTTTATAACCAAAATGGCACCACTGTGAACTCGTAATGTCTGTACTTAGTTTCGAAGGAAGTCTTGCTAAAGTCTTCTTCTTTAATTGCCACTTGATGATATCTAGATCTGAGATCAATATTTGAAAATATTTTCATACCCTTCCTCTGATCAAATAGTTCATCTATCCTTGGCAAAGGATACTCTTTCTTTACTGTTACTTTGTTCAATTGCCTAAAGTAGATACAAAGTCTCAACTTACCATCATTCCTCTTTATGAACAATACTGGGGCACCCCAAGGTGATGCACTTGGGAATATATACCCCTTCTTTAGAAGCTCTTCAAGTTTCATTTGCAACTCCTTCATCTCTGGTGTACTCATCCTATAAGGAGTCTTGGATATAGGTGTTTCTCCCAACATTAGTTTTATAGAGAAATCAATTTATCTTTTTGGTGTAAACCTCAATATCTCTTTAAAGACATCCTCAAATTCTTTTAGTACTGCACAATCTTCAACATTTATCACTTTATCCTTAGGTTCCTCCTCCATGTGCACTGCAAATAATTCACATCATTTCCTGTAGCTTTTCTTCAATTGCAAGGATGAAACTTCTCAGATAGTTACAACTCTTGGAATTCCTTGAACTTTTCTTAAATTTACTTCCTCATCTAAGCAAGTAAATGCCTTATTGTAATAGTCCAGGACAACATGATTTTGGTCCAACCAATCCATGCCAATGAGGAAATCGTACAAGCCCAAAGGTATTATATTCAAATCATATTTTATGTGTAGTCCATTCATATCCGTTGGACATGCTTTAATCATCTCATTAATTTCTTTTTTCCTCCTATAGATAACTTCACCAACAAGTTTTTCCAAGCTTGCTTCTCAGCAATTGGAATATTTCCACCATTTTAGGATCTAGATAATTATGAATAGCTCCTAAATAAATTAAAATTGAAATGGGTTGGTCATTAATATTACCTTCCACTTCAATCATGTACAACTAAACTCAACTTGATTTTTATCCAGGGTTGTGTAAATTCTAGGTGCATTTATTCCCATGTCTTCAACTGTCACATATTGTTGTACATTGTATGAAGTCCTCACTTTATCACCTCTTTGAGGGAAATATCTACTCATATGATCTCCGCCATAAATCCAACATTGAATAGGTTGTTGTTTTGGCTTTTCCTCCATTGTCTGTTTCATTCTGGGTTCTTTAGGAGTTGGATGTCCTTGCAGAGTGTTTCTGAAAAATTGTGGCTTAGACCCCTTCTTCCTTTGTTCCACCTTTCTTTTCATCTTTCTTCCCAATCCTTTTATAAAGTCAATCTTCCTCATTGCTGATCATAAAGACATTTAGCACACCTTATGGTTTCCTCTAATGTCTTGGGGTCATCATACTATATCTTGTCAGTGATAAATGAGGGAAACCCACTCAGGTACCTATGAATTTTAATTTGTTCATCCTGGATGAATGCGACATATTTCAACAAATCTAAGAATATTTTTCATACTCATCTATTTTCATGCTCCCAAGATTGATTTCAAATAACTCCATTTTCTTGTCATAGTGTCGCTTGGTTAAGTATTTCTTTTAGAAGTACCTCTTGAAATCCCTCCAAGTAACTTTCTTTTCATCAATGGGTTGCACTTGCATGAACTGATACCACCACAATGATTATTTTCCTTTTAGCTATTAGATGACAATTTCCCCTTCTCTCGCACACTAGAATAATTATGCAACTAGAAGTACTTCATCATACCCATAAGCCATGTATCTGCATCTTCATCCTTCTTGTGCTCATCGTTAAAGGTAGGAGGCTTGATCTTGTTCATTTATCCGTGTATCTCGTCCACCCTAGTCCTTCTCTTATGCTTTATGATAGGAGATGGACTTGAGATACTGCATGCTTTCCTAAATGAATGCTTTGGTGAGTGAGGTTGATGCCTATCAAAAATTCTTGCTTTTCTTCTTTTCTCATCATGAGACTTTCGACTTCCTGATCTACTTGACTTTGTCTCCTATCAATTTTATTTTCTATTCTATCCAAGCTTTGCATCAACTTTACATTGAAGTCATCTTGTTGCTCCTTGGATCTCATAATCCTTTCATTATCAGCTTTATAGCTTTGGAAATCCTTTTGCAGTCCCTTTATTGTTTCTACCAAGTTTATGTGCTTCTCCTTGGATTTTGTACCATTAGTACCAAATCGACATACAAATCCATGAATTCATCATTAGGGTTGTAATTCCTCTATGCATATTCCATTCTTTTCGCCTTCCATGTTGATTATGTCCTACTCTAATCATTGATAATTCTTCCAAATGTGCAGGAAACAAGACTTGTTAGATGAATTCATGAGACAAATTCATGAAAAATATGCACCATCTTTTTAGAATAGTTTCTTCTGAAGCCCATGTGTGCACTGGTATTCAACACACACCAATGTGTGATGTCAATATTTAACATGTACACTGTGTATCATTATTTCACATGCACCAAAAATTTGTTTCGTGCTGCCCCAAAATTCCAGTGCACACACTCGTGCACCATTATTTAATGTGAATTCCCAACATTTCTCTTTGCGATGTCCATAATTTAGTGTGCATACTTGCACATTCTTATTTTATGCACACCATGACCTCGCTGTAATTCCAAATTCGGCCACTTACTAGTTCAAATTTTTCCTTAAGTAGAACTCGGCCCATGCAAGCTCAATGTTGAAACCGGAGCTCTGATACCAATTGTAACATCCCCATTACCAAAAATTTCTCTGATACCAATTTGTAATATCCCCGATACCAAGACCTACTATGATACCATAATGTAACGTTCTCGTTACCCAAAAATTTCTTTGATACCATAATGTGACGTCTCCATCCACCTAGGTTGGTCCACGCCACACAATATCAACTTTTGTTGCTCAAATACCAATTTGTATAACATTACCCAAATTACTACTGAACAATGCTACTCCAAAATTCAATGCATGAATTCTATTCTATAACATAGGTCTGTGCAGTAATACTCTAAGTAATGTGCTGCACCCGAAGCTAAGTCGTGCCACAATAACTTTCCCCTTTTTACAAAACTTAAAAAAACAAAAGTAACACAATACAACTATGTGCACAAGCATACTGAACACATATCACTACCGTGTGTGTAACCCTTCTGGCGTCATACAACAATTCTAATTTTCCTTGTGTGTGAGGTCTACTTACCTGTGCACAAAAATGAACTCCAACCTCTGGTGCACACAGACTACTTCCATGCACACATGACCATTCAAACCTCACCTCAGAGACTCATGACCAATATCATAAGGTTAAATTAGCAGGAAATACTATCAACAACTACCATACTCATGCGTGATTACAATTACTGACTATCAACACCATACTTACATGTGCAAGCAACATTAAAAAAAATAACAACAATTACTTATATGCAACAACATACAAGAATTAGACCCATATTAAACATAGATAATTAAGCACACAATAAATGAGACAAGCACATAAAGACAGTTGTGTTTTTTGAAGATCCATAACTACGTGTAGAATTCAGACGTTCCTCCTCACCATAGAAATTTTTACTCATAATCTTTCAGCAACAGGTCACTCCTGAGTTGGGGATTAACTCTACCAGGGAAAAATGGCTCCTAATTCCAGGCTAAGGTTTGATACTCAATATAATTTCTTAGTCTAAGGTACCACTACTACTACTAGTCTGCAATCTCTCATTCCCCATGCACATGTTACACCCAAGGAAGTGTGCCCCTTCTCTTCTCAACAGTCCTTCGGCTACCCCACTTCCCTTCCAGGGTTCCAACAATAGGCCAGACATGAAGTCTTAGAGCCCTCCAAATAATGCCAAGTGCAACAGGGAACAAATCCCAGCAAAACTCTTACCTAGAGATATTGATCACGGGCATGACAACCTGCCTCTTCGATAGAGAATCTCTCACCTAAAGAGAATTCTCACGTGACTGAAAACCCTCCTCTTCGACAACAAAATTTTTGTTACAATACGGAAAAAACCCTTACAAGATTTTCTCTGTATAAAAGGTAATAGTCATCCTCTTTCAGATGGTTTGACCCCTTCTGCACCTAAGAAAAGTGAATGACTTTTTCCCTGAAAGAATGATTTCTCTCCGAATGAATGAGTTCTCTCCCCAAAATAAACTAAGGCCAACAATATATATTGCATGAATTAAATTAAACACTTGTCACCTTTAGAAGTAGCTTAAGCCACTTGGTGACTTGTTCCCTTCCCTCATAAACTTACGATAAATAATTATCCATAACTTACACTTTTCTAGAAATATTAATAAAATATTCCCCAGGACTTAAGTCTCTCCCCTTTTTTCCTTTTTTGGTGGAGTTATCCCCCCGTATATTTTAGTCTGATATGTCTACACGCAACGATGTAATATTATTAATAACTTGAGAATGATTACACTTTACAAGGATAGGCACACTGGCCTATTTGGGTCCCGTCTCACCAGCCTCATAATCACACAGGATCTCCGACCTGAATACTTGGCTTGGTGCACACTCCCAGTCATCCATGCTCACTTACCCAAGTGCATGCAACAATTTGAAATGTGCACACCCTTTCTTTGATAACAATTCCCTGCACACTACTCAGGTGTGCACAAAACCAAACTTGGTGTCAATGGCTTACCAACCTTTATGTTCATTTACATTTACCATTGGTACCAACGAATCACAAGCCTATATGTAAAATTACAAAGGGTTTGGATTAGGGACATTACAACCCAATAATGATATTGTTCTATGTGTAATGGCGACTGGCGTGTCATTTGGGTGAAGAAGGGAAGAGTCTTTCTACTCATGAATCAAAATAGTTCATTAGAGGTCGACCCCCACATGCAGAGACTAAAAATTGTGTTTGTTGATATGAGAAGCCCCCAAATAATGTGGAGTATGAGAAATATTTCTCCCGTTGGAAAATTTCTTCTTAAGTTCGTAATTCTGAGGGCACATTGGATAGGCAGAATACAAATACAAATTATTCATGGAAATTGAGAGAAGTGAAGATGCCAAGGAAAAGACCGAGATTTTTTTTGTGAGTTTGTAAATTTTGGCACAAGAGGAAAATATCATCAACTTGTGCTTGAGAAGATTCGACTTGCTATTTTTTTAATCAAGGGAAGTCGTTGAAGAGGTTCCATTGAACATGCCATTTGAATGATCATTATTTTTTCTCAAGGAGGTTGGATAAAACTAGATATTGTTTTGCATGGTAGCTCAATAGGGAGGCAACATAATGAAGGTTTGGATTAATATTGAGTACAAGAGTGTTGGAATCATTTTTTATTTGTACAATCCAGGATTAAATTTCATTGTAGATATTGGAAGAATCCACTTGAATAGGGTGCATGAGAAGTGTTATCCTCACTATGTAAGGGGAGTCGCCCAATGAAAGACTCTGAAATGTGTCAAGTTTATGGTAAGAAGTCATCAAAATGGGGTCATGGTGCAATGAATGTGTCTTTGAACATTATTTGATGTCTAGTAAAATTAAATATGTCTTTGGATTTTGTAAAGATAAACATGTTGAGCCTAGTGAACTCAATATGTGGATGCTTTGTTATATTCGACTAATTTAATAATTGTTTGTTAAAGTTTGGAAGCTCCAAAGAAGGATGAGTTAATTGTTATACTCATAAATGTCTTGGAATTAGAAGCATTTATACTGAGCATAGAAAACTCAATATGAATGTAGTGTTTTTGTTAGAATTAGCTACTCTAAAAAATCAGAGGTGAATCCAAGACAATGAATTGACAATGTCATTAAATATCTAGAGGTCAAAGATGCAGATGAAGACTCCAAACATGTAAATAATTGCAAAGGAGGAAGATGCTATTTTCTCTTGGAAATGAGTTGAAGTCCTACTTGGAAATATTTTATAATGTAAAATCATTCCTTAGTATGCTTGGTAAAGTGTGTGGTAGCTGGAAGAAAGTTTATCTACATGTTACCTCTAATCATTCCTTGAGGTGGAATCAAGTTGCATTTTTCTCGCTGGAGAAACCATGAGTTGATAGCAGGAATGAGTTTGATTTGGAATGGTAACTAGGAAGAACACATATATTTTTCTGGATAACAATAGAGCAATTAGTCCAAGAGAAGCTTGTGACAATGGAAATCATGTGGAAGCAACATAAGTGAAATGATTGCAAATAAACAAGGTTAATTGTGAGAATTGTGTTGACTAAAACAAACACATGACCATATGTTAATGTGAGTCATACTTTTGTAGCAAGTCTATGATGCAATGTTTATTGATTTGATGTATTGGTCCTTGAAAATTTTGAGCTTGTACTTGGTATCTCCATGTGATGGAGTATGTAATGCATGAACCTATATCTATGTAACATGTAAAGGGCATATCAATGTAAGACCTAACTAGGCATGCATACCCATTTGTCATGTATCCCTATTGATTTGTAGTGCAAAAACTTAAATTATAGAGTTCTTTAACACTTGTAGGGGTGATTCGTGTCACGAATAAGTTTAATTCTCTATGAGTGAAATCTGCGAGGTTCCTAGAAACCACGAGTTTTACATTCATGGGGAGTTCATCAAGAGGTTGAATGAACCATGTACTCGAAGGAAATCCTACAATATCGATGGTTGCAGTGGTTAGGCACCCATGCATTATGGTGGATGGTTGTCCCTTTATGTGGACTTTGCAGTTTGGTGATGCATGATTGAGGTACGAAGAGAAAGTACTAGGTTGGACCCTAAATAGACTTTGCTGATTAGGAGGTGCTTAAATTTATAGGACGATGATAAAGACTTGACTTGGCGATGGTAAAGACAAGTATTCATTAAGGGGAGTGTTGAAACATTAAGTCCCACTTCTCTTTGGTGTGATTATATTCATGAATAATATCATTATTGGTCATGATTAGGTAGGTTTGGTATCTAAATAGACTTTGTTTCCTATTTTTGGGAAGTTGTTGGAACTAGTTGGATTTGAGAGATTCTCTCCAACTAGATGCTTTCTAGTTTGGTGTGAGGTTGAGATATTTGCTCAACCAAGTAGATTGTGTGATCAAGGTAGTTTGTCTATAATGAGAAAAATCTTCTTTTATTTATATGTACTCTATTTCATTGTTTAATAGAGCGTACATCACCATTTTGTTTTGTGTAATTATGTCTACTCTCCCTCTCATGTATCCTTTCATTTCCCCCCATTCATAGCAAGGATTTCACTAGATAACTATTGTATAAGAACAAATTAAAAAACATGTAAGATAAGAGGCTTCCTAAAATTGCTTCAAACTCTAGCCAAAACCACCTATAACTTAAGCAGGGATGGCATAAGGATGCCCAGTCTTGGATAAACCATTGGGGAGTAAAGGAAGAGATCACTGTTGGATCATGTTGTCATTGATGCCAATGGTTTGATTAATTGATGTCATTGATTGATGTCCAGTGATTGATTGATGCCAAAGGATTTATTGATTGATGATTGATGTAATGTAATATGTATTGTCCTTGATGAGAATGCATAGATGAAGATGGATCAATGAGTTGTCATTGATACATGATGAAGATGGATCGATGTGGTTTCATTGGTATATGATGAATTGCTGGAAAAATTTATAGATGACTCATTATTGTCTTATCATGATTGATAAGGTGCACAAATGGATGAACTCCAAAGTGGTCTCCTTATGGTGAAAGCCCTCACGGGAAGATGCTTTGCGGATTGAGTTATCCTAGAAGAATGGTTGGAGGACCCATGCTCTCATTATTTTATTATCATTATTGATAAGGTACACAAATGGATGAACTCCAAAGTGGTCCCTTTATGGTGAAAGCCCTCACGAGAAGACGCTTTGCGGATTGAGTTACCCTAGAAGAATGGTTGGAGGACCCATGCTTGTATGTGGAATAATGAGATGCAGATCAAGGAAATTATTGGTGAAACTATCCTAGATGGATAGTTCTTGTCATGCCATTTCTGGTGGTATGTGGAATGTCACATAACTCTTCACGGTTTGAGAGTTATGGCCTTACAAAGTTGAAGGACCCCCATATGAAGGCTTGAAGCCCACAAGGTCAAAGAAGTCAAAGTGAACTTAAAAGAAGAAATCATTATTTAAATGATAAAGTAAAGTGACCAAGTC
>JASDQU010243008.1:3032-23920 GCA_032191745.1 Picea mariana
CTTTAGATTTTACCTTTGGGAAAGATGTTTTTATTGATGGTCATTATGACATTGATAGAGCAAAGAAGTTCATTGAACAAAGTCAGTTGATGCATCAAATGGTACTGGAACAGTTGGAAAAGAGCCAAGCCAAGTACAAGACAAGACATGACAAGTTTTGTATTGGTCTTAAAGGCACAAATCCAAGCAAGGATAGATGGATTGAGGTTGGAAAGATGAGGGAACTGTGCCCTCATCTTCATATAGATTGAAAGTAGTCTTTTGGAGGTCCAAAAGCTTCCCAATGGGCAGGAGTGATCTGAGGGATCAAATTTTGCTCAAAAATCAAAGTGCTCGGAATTGCTTCAAAATAGACACGTGCGTAGGCCTTGTCCTTACAATCCCAACGCAACTCGAATGGGTTCAAACGAACTTCATATGAGTGAGATATCATGTTCTGTCCATTTTGCCAAACATGCAAAATTTTGTTGATTGTAAAGTCCGTACAGTGTTGACGTGGCAACTGATCGTACAGTCTGTATGACCATACAATGATGTGGCAGTGTTGAGTTGTCAGGTGGTTGACGTGGCAGTGTTGAGTTGTCAGGTGGCTAACGTGGAAGTGTTGAGTTGGTGGGCTAGGTGGCAGATCCGTGGTTGAATGGTTTCTTGACACGTGGCATCAGGGTGACAAGTAATATGGTGCCCCGTGGCCTAGTCATGGGTTGCCATGTGGCACCCCTCCAGTGTATAAAATGTGGTGTAGTCCACAGGGGTCGAACCCCCAACCTCTAGGAAACACGTCAATGGTTTGGCAGGGCCCAAGATACCAGCCCACCCGTGGGGTGTTACTGTTACATGGAAATCCCCCTGCGGACAGGTGAATCCCCTCTTGGGATATAGACTCCTAAGACCAAGAAATAAAGGTGCTAATGTTGGTCACTGACATCCTTTTAAACCTAGCTAAACTAATGTATAGAGAAGAGGAAGAAGATGTACATTTTTTCGATGTTTGTCCTCGCACAGTCTAAGTTGAGCTTTGATCTCCAAGCTCTTCAACAAGTCCTGCAATCTAATCAAAGACAGAACATGCTTCCTATTCTACTAAGATTAGCTTGAAACTAGATCTATCTAATAGAGACAAGTTCATGTAGATAAACACAACCTTGAAAGAAACAGTTCAAGCACATATATATTAATGAAAACAAAGTAAAGTGCTTACAACTATAGATGCAGATGCAACAGCCTCACGAAGCTCTCCTTGTCCAAACCCTTTGCTCAAATGATCCACAAAAAAATGACTATGCTTCATTGATTATCTTCCTTATGAGATCATAATTTTGATGCCTTCAATGTCTCCTCTTCCTTATGAGATCATAAGTTAGGTGCTTCTCAATTTCTTTCTCTTTCACCATGAGCAGGCCTCCTTATATAGGCTTGGAGAGGCCCAACCACCTTAAAGATTCTTGGGATAGGTTGAGAATCTTTCTCCATCAATTGTGGATCCTCCCTAAGATCCATCCTTAACCTTAGATTCAAATCCAACCAACTCCAGAGATAAGGGGGATTTTTCCATGATTTTCCTCATCATCCCAATATTTGCTCAAACAGGCCAATGCTCCCCCAAAAGGGTACACAGAGCGTTGCAACGTTCCCCCAAAGAAGGGTAGGGAGCACTAGCACTCCCTAACAGTGGGTAGGGGAGTGTTGCCAAAGATTTCTTTAAAAAATCTCGGTGCTCCCCTAGAAGGGTGTACAAAGTGCTACAACGCTTCCCCAAAGAAGGGTAGGGAGCGTTGGCACTCCCTGACAGTGGATAGGGGAGTGTTGCCCTTCAAAATTCATTTTTAAGTGGTTTTCTTCATGGAAAAATCTTTGTACTCTTTATCAAAACATTTCTCCTTCTTAAACTAGTTTTTGGAGGTGTCTTAAGTGTCCCTGTGATGTTGTTAGAGACATGACATAGGCGAGATGGCAGTATGATGTTTGCGACACTTGTGGTCAAAATGTGACACTTGTGACACTAGTAATAACGACAATAGGTCATCATGGTATTGATTAATTTTGATGTGTAACAGATTGCCCCCCAAAGTGCGAAGTTAGAAGATGGAAACTGATGACTGAAATACTTTGTAAACTTTTTTGAGCAAGGGTATGGACTCAAAGAACCTGGTAGAAGTTGCACACAACCATCAAACAAATATTAATACATGTTTCAAACCCAAGGCAGGCATACCTATGCTTGAGTGATAAAGACTTTCAAGGTATGGCCGCCATAAAATACACTGAGGATCCATAATTATATTAACAAAGAGTATAGCCACCAAATATACACTGTGGATCTATACTCCCATTACCTGAACTGATTGTAGCCACGAAGAATACACAGTGGATCTACGAGACGACAAGACATAGCCACGACCAATACAAAGTGGATCTATGTGACAGTATATGTGTCAATGTTCAAAAGAAACTCCGTCGCAACCTGGGTAAAGTACGTATTAGAATGATCACTCAACCCAGGGTCTTCTTACCATTCCATGTGAATAGATGTCTTRATGTTGAACATGGCAGAAACCACTTGATTACCGATCAATGAGGTAAAYCGTTAACAAGCGCGAGGGAAATCACCATTGATGTCAATGATTCCCAAGGTACTCTAGTACATTCCAACGAATGTGAATGGATGAGTTGAAGTTGAACATCCATGGAATCATCCGATCAGAGGTCAATGATGTAAACCCATTGTCGGATGCGAGGAGGCCTGCCATTGAGGCATGYAGGTCCCAAGGTACTAACTRGATTCTAAGTCTAGTTCCTGRATAATGTGTTGAAGTCGACAAGAACAGACTCGTCGAAGGAGGGCCTTGATGTATCCCCCATCAATGACACGAAACTGACATGGAGATGTAAATTGGTGGATCAAAAGAACATGGATTGACACGAGTATTGAAACAGGAAATTTGTGATGGTTGACTCTTGAGGAAGATACTTCCCTTGAACATTGAGTCACGACAGCAGAAGCATGACATGGACCAAAACACGATAATCCAATGGATACTGTGAGTTCCGTCGGGTGACCCAAAGAAGTAAAGAAACTCAAAGGATTGGTTCAGTGCAAAGGTTCAGAAGATCAAAATGTATTCAAAGACAAAGTGTCGTGTTCAAGGGCAACTGTAAGGGTGACTGATGATGTTCTCGAAAACTGCTTGGCTTGCTTCTTTCAAATTTCCCCCCCATCCAGATAGACGAGTACCTCATTTTCATTTAACGAGCTCGAGGAGGGTAACACATGCTTGACATAACTTACCTTCAGTAAGTCCCTCTTCCTTTGTTTAACGAACTGGAAGAAGTAAGGGTTCAGTCCCATATGGGTCCTTCAATGTATGATTGTTTTAACGAGTCCAGAGAAGGTAAACTCGGTGATTTTTCATGCTTAGAGATTCTGAAAAGAACTTAAAGACGAATCCAGGATTGTCCTTTTTCGTAATGTTAGTCTTTTGAGGCCGAAAAAGAGATAAATTACCACTCAAAAGACGCCCTTTCAAACCTTTTAATGAGTGTGAAAGGAAGCAAGATCACTCGACAATATTTTCATGTTTAGAGAATCTAAAAAGAGCTTAAAAACGACTGCAGGGGGTTCCTTTTTCATATAACCTTTACAAGTCTAAAAAAGAGATAAAAGTATACTCAGTTACAGTCTCATGTATTTACAAGCACAAGAAAGAACAAAGACTAAGCTCGGTAACTTATTCTCATGTATTTACGAGCACGAGAAAGAACAAAGACTAAGTTCGGTATCAGTTTCAATTTTACACAAGCTTGAAACAAAATTAAATTATGCTTTTTAAATTCCCAATGTAATTTCCAAAGGTCGGGATACCCATGGATCGTTGGTACTCTGCCCCCAGCTTGAAAAGCTAGTGGCTTAACTCCATAATGATAATCAAAGGCTGGAGACATGCCCCCAAGCTTCAAATCATTCATTGACTTTGAGGTTATCACCAATTTCTATACTCGATGGAGAAAAAGGATTAGGGTGGATGAAATGAAGGTTCAAAAGCGAGACCTAATGAAAGACTCGACTCGACATCTACGAGATCTAGCGAAAGACTCGACTGAATGGGAGAGGTGATTGTTTCATTTTTTAACGAGCTTGACATAGGAAAAGAACTATGCTCAGGGATCCAGGTTCAATCCCCAGATCTCTGTTTCATTTGTTAACGAGCTTGTTACAGAGAGAAAAACTATGCTCATGAATTATGTTTCATTTTTTAGCGCATTAGGAACGTCCCAACCACAAACCTGTACTGTAGTCTTGAAAGGAATGTGAGAGGGAAGACGAAGTCCAGTTAGCACACCCCAATAAAAAAGGATGGCCTCATTACTTGGAGGGGGTTTCGCGGGAGAAGGAGGAATGCCCCCCAGCATGATAGATTATGTATCAACGAGAAAAACATGGGCAGTATCGAGCTTACTCTCTAGCGGGAGAGTAGGATCGATTGATAATGACATCAAATCAACCACTTGGGTTTCATTCTCCAAGGGGATAATGGGGTCGACTGGTGGAAATGGATTGACCGCTTGGGTTTCACTCTCTAACGGGAGAGCGGGATCGACCGAAGATAGGATCAGATCAGCCACTTTGTCAACTGGTTCAACTAAGGACATGACCATATTGACGACATGATCAACCGGACTAACCGATGAAGGGACCGGAGCAACCAATTTGGCACTCGTCAGAGGAGGAGTGGGATTGACCACATTGGCACTCTTCAGATGAAGGGTGGTAGTAACCAATGACGGGACTGGATCAGTCACTTGGGTTTCACTTCTCAGATGAAGAGTGGGGCTGATCGATGACGAAACTGGATTAGCTACTTTGGATAGTGGTTCAACCGAGGATGAAACTAGATTGACCACCTGATCAATCAGACTGACCGAGGATGGAACCGGATTGACCATTCCATCAACTAACGAGGGGTTGGAGGAAATCTTACGATAACCATTTGGAATTTGAAGCTTTTCCAAAAGAGAAGAAGCCTCGTCCATACGAGGACAAAAGTGAGAGTAATGATCACCTTTGCATAACATGCAAGGTAACTTGACAATTGTCTTCTTCTTACCAACCTTAACGTCACTAGTTGATGGGGTATCACCAGCATGTCTAGTAGAGGTTGACAATGTGGAGGACCACATTTATAAGACCTTGGGAAGACCAGGGCAATCCCTCAAAAAGTGGTCACCCTTACAAAGATTGCAAGGGAATTTGGGTTTTAGATTCTTCATCTTAATCTTGTTGACCTCATCAACACTCCCAGTACTATTAACAATAGCTGGTTGCTTGGATCCAACGTCTGGTGTAGTTGGAGGCTTGGTCCTTTTAGGGTTTTTCTTCTTCTTCTCTTTTTGTTTCTTCTTCTTCTTATCAACCTGGCTACTTGCTTTAGAGCTTTCACTAGGCGAAGAAGGAGAAAGGGAAGGATACTTAATGGGTGAAGAAGGCGAAAATTTGACATGAGGTTGATGTGTGAATGGTGTACTTACATCTGAAGCATTAGGTGTAGCTGAAGCACTGGGAAGATTCGAGATCATCGGAGTGGGAAACAACCAAACCGGTAATTCGATGGTGAGTCCTAGAAGACTCAATGTGGCAATGTACGGAGGACCAATGTTTCCAAAAGAAGGAAAGGTGAAAGGTTCCACGGGACAAGGGGTTCCTCCATTGGTACTCTTAGGTGTTGATGCCATTAACACTGACTCGACCTAAGGTCCACTAAGTAAAACAAACAACACACGCTATGAATCTAAGAAGCAAACAATCAAACAAAACTTCCCACAATGAAACCACTAGTTGGTGATGAAATCCAACGTCAAGAGATCAATATAGGAAGGGGCGGTGATAGAGTGGGTGGATCAGTTACGTTGGTGACCTCTTAACAGACTTATGCCTTGGTGCAAGCTTCCACGCAGTAATTGTGGATTTACCCTTCAAGGATCCCGAGTGAGTTCGACCAACGTCTGTTCCAGGTACAGTGAGACTTCCCTTCACTGTCACCTTGTGTAAGACCCTGAAGATTTTGGCTACTAAGGTCACCAACTCATAGTCAACCCCTGGGCAGGTACAGTCAACAGTCCAGTCCAAACGTATGGGAAGGATAACAAGTTTGAAATCCTTCGAGAGAACTGAGGACAAGTGGACCGGTAGAACTCCAGAGGACCCCGAACGGATTCAGAATTCACGAAGCACCGAGACCAAATGAAGGCAACTGAACCTCAAGAAGAACCCCCAATATGTGATCTGACTACTACGAATGGTTGAACCATGGAGGGATAATCTCCGTAACTCTCCCGAACGTGACCTCGTGCGTAACCCCTGTGTGAGAGGGGGATCCCAGTAAGCTTATATGAAAATTGGATTTTCTCTCCCTATCGCAAGATGCTAAGTTTGTTTGATAGCTTTGAGAAGTTATCCTTTCAACCTATTCCAAATCCCTACACCTTAAGCTAATGTAGGTTTGCTAATAGAAAATGCAAAAATGCCTGATAAATTTTAGTTTAGCGTGGATTTTAGGGTTGTTTTTTACTCAGAGGTGTATGAGAGTGAAACTGATGAAATTATGACTCAATTCCCAAAGCATGCATAAGAAATGATAAGTGGTCTTTTCTTTCAATGAATGTCTATTTAAGGGAAGGAGAATGGATTTTCTTTTCATTTTCAAACACTCAGGTGCAGTAACCTCAATGCAATGTTCTCAATCAAGTACTTGACAACTAGCAAGCACTCAAGGGGTACAAGAAGATGCAAAGAAGAATCCAAGAAAAGAAATAGAGAAAAAGAGAAATCACTCAAAATTGCCCGGACAAAAGAGCAGCTAAAAAAGGCAATTTCACATTTCTAAAAAAGGTTTCAAGCTCCAATCAAGACAAGAGGGAGTGATAGGTATCAAAAAACCAATCCAAACAACTTCACAAACCAACCACAGACTCTAGGTAAAGACCTCTACAAAACAGGCTGCAAAATACTGAGCAAAAGAAGGCAAAAACTCTCAAAAAATAGACTAGTGCTCCCTGTCACAAGGGTACAGAGTGTTGCAACGCTCCCTAAAACACTATAGGGAGCGTTGGCGCTCTAGTATGGCCTACAGGGGGGTGTTAGTCCTCCCAGAAACTCAGAAAAGAGCCAAAAACCATGCAAAAAATCACCCAAAATGCATGAAAATTGGTGAAATTTCTAGTGAAGGTAGGAGAAGGATAATGGATGATGAACAACCAAGAATTGCTTGGGAAAATGACCTCAACGATCAGATGGAACAATGCATATATCCTTGAATTCCCTTACAACAACTTTCGTACAATCAGATAAAGGAGAAAGCAGTAGATCGACTCCAAATCTCAACGAAGAAGAGTGACTCAAAGTAAGGAATAAAAAGATGTTACAAACCCAAACAAAGAATTGTGAATTATTAGAAATCAAGATGCTGGAGGACAAAACAAAGACACTTTGGGATGGTGATAACCTTGAGCAGAAGAATCAACAAAAATTAGACTCTGAGATCAACTCCTAAAAGAGTTTTGAACAGAAAAACACTAGCGCTCTGGTGTCAAGGGCACTAGAGCATTGCAACGCTCCCCGGGAGCCTGCAAGGGAGTGCTAGCACTCTGGTAGTAGAGGCAGGGGAGCAGTGGCCTCTTAGAGCTCAAAAATTTGCCCAAAAATAAAATAAAAAAATCAAGAAAATTCAAAAAACCAGTATGTATGGGATGAATCCAATAGCCAACAACATATATAAGAATCAGAAACATAATATGGATGAGATCTAAAGGTGAGCGAAGGTCCAAACAAGACTAGGGAAAGAAACCAAAATTGAAAGTTTCGGTCCCCAGTGGAGTCACCAATTTTTGTTACAGAGAAATCCCCTTGCAAACAAGTGGATTCTCTCTTGGGCTCTAGACTCCTAAGACCAAGACAGAAAGGGTGCTAACGTTGGTCACTGACATCCTTTTAAATCTAGCTAAACTAATGTATAGAGAAGAGGAAGAAAGGTGTACCTTTTTAACGATGTTCATCCTTGCACATTCTGAGTTGATCTTTAATCCCCAAGCTCCTCGATAAGTCTTGCAAACCAAACAAAGACAGAACAAGCTTCCTATTCTACTAAGATTAGCTTGAAACCAGAACTATCTAAGAGAGACAAGTTCATGTAGAATAAACACAACCTTGAAAGAAACAGGACAAGCACATATGTATATTAATGAGAACAATAGAGAATACTTACAGACCTTTGATGAAGGTGCAACATCCTCTCCCAGCTCTCCTTGTCCAACCCTTTGCTCAAATAATCCACACACAAACCGATTATGCTTCAATGATACCTCCCTTATGAGATCATAAGTTTGATGCCTTCAATGTCTCTCCCTTTCATCATGAGGAGGCCTCGTTATATAGGCTTGGAGAGTCCTAACCACTTAAGATATTCTTGGGATAGGTTGAGGATCCTTCTCCTTCAGTTGTGGATCTTTCCTAAGATCGAGCCTTGACCTCAGATTCAAATCCAACCAACTCCAAAGATGAAGGGGATTCTTCCCTGATTTTCCTCAACAGCTCAAGATTTTCTCAAATAGGCCAACACTCCCTTAGAATGGAGCACAAAGCATTGCAACGCTCCCCCAAAAGAGGGTATAGAGTGCTGGCACTCCCTAACAGTGTATAGGGGAGCATTGCCCTTTAAAAATGATTTTTGAGTGGTTTTTCCCATGGCAAAAGACTTGTACTTTTTTTCAAATGATTTCTCCTCTTTAAAAATAGTCTTTGGAGGTGTCTTTAAAGTGTTCTTGATAATGTCATTCGAGACACGACATAGGCAAGATGACAGTATGATATTTGCGACACTTGCGGCCAAAATGCGACACTTGCGACACTAGTAATAACGACAATAGGTCATCATTGTAATAAGTAATTTTGATGTGTAATAGTTAATTAACCATAAACAAGTTTATATTTATTTGAATTATAAATATGGTTATGTTGGCGGAGAATAGGGCTGGGGCTTAGCCGCAACCCCCGATCCATAGCACACCATACAACCATATACATAACCTTTCGCGCGCGCGCGGATTTCCATTGGAGTTTAGCCCAGAGTCCACGGGGCTACAGCCACATGCCTACTCCACATGAGCGATGGTGCAGATTTTGTGCACAGTTTAGCCACAGAGGCTGGTTTAAGCATTGGGACGTGGCCATATGACCCCCATGCATCCAACACCTCCGCCCAAGGGGGCACTAAACGCGCTAACGGTTTGACATTTTGCCCTGAATTGCAAAATGCGCATGATGTTGGGGTTTTGGTCCAATAACGCTACGGGAGTCAGGTTAGTCACACACATGTGCAAATTGGAGAACCAAAGACAACAAGCTTGAAGGGGAAACTTTCCAGGAGGATATCTTCTTCATTTTTTGGCCAAACCAGGTGCAGAAAGAGCCCAACTAGGGGTTTTTGGATGTTTTGGAGCCATTTGAGCCATCTATTTGGCATTTTGTGCACTATAAAGCATTGTTTTTATCACTTTGAGCAAATAATATAAAAKATCCATTGGAAGTTGGACCAAGAGATTTGCCCAAGAAAGGGGTCAACTCCTTTATCATTTGTTGTGTTATGTGTTTACTGATGGTTGTTAATTGTTGGTTATTATGTGCATCTTAAGTGTGAAAAMTCTCTAATTTATGTGTTTGCAAATTGATCATTTTGCCCAAGCACACATAATTAACACTTACAAATAATTTAAAAGATACAAGTCTTCTTCATTTTCAAATCGAGTTGGTATCAAAGCATAGGCTTTTGAAGGCTTGATTGTTTGCAAGTGTTTTGTTTTCTGATGCTTACAAGGTTGAAGCTCACAAGAGAAGAAGGTCAACTTGTAGATCCAAGTTCTCAACTGTTAAGAAGGAGAACTATCAAAACACCTCAAGCTTCAAGGAAATATTCACCAAGTATGGCACATGGGGAGAGTCATGGAACTCTTCCTTCAGAGAAGGAAACTTACAGAAAAGCTTTAAATGATATGACTGAAATGGTCAAAGTTTTGTTTGAAGAAAGAAATGCAAGATTGAAAGGTGAAAGCTCAAACCCTCCAAAGGGAAATGGAGACAATGGTGATAAAATTCCAAAAGGAAATGGAGGGAATGGTGATTCTCCACCTCCTTCACCTCAATCTTCCACCTCTTCCACCATTTCACAACCACCTCCATATTCTCCAAAAGAACATGGTAAAACTCCTTTACAAACTCCTTTACTAAATCTTGATATTAAGTTTGAATTTCCAATCTGCAATGGAGAGGTAAATGCTGAGAAATTGGATAACTAGATTCATCAAATTGAAGTGTATTGTAGGATACGAAGAATCCAAGATGATGAAACTAAGATTCAACTTGCTTCTTTAAGATTGGACATTGCAACACTCATTTGGTGGGAAGCCAAAACTCAAGAGGACATGAAGAAACATGGTAAAGTTTTATCCTCTTGGAATGATTTTATTGTTGCACTTAAAAGGAAATTTTATCCATTAGCATACATGCAGAAAGCTATTATGGATTGGAAAAACTTTAGACAAGCCAAAGGACAAGATGTGCAAAGATTCACTCAAGAATTTAGGAGAAGAGATTTGGTTTTGGGTATAGATTTGTCTTCTCAGCAAACTTTACTCAAATACATCGGGGGTTTGCATAGCTACTTGAGGCATACAATACTTATGTTTAACCTTTCAAATCTAGATGAAGTTTGTGTACATGAAACTCATTTAGAAGCAAGAGGAAGGAATGAACCTCAAGAGGGCAGCAAGAAGTATTTTAATAATGGAGACAAGGGGAAGAGGAAGTTTGAATGAAATGGAAAGAAAAATGCTTCAGTCAAGAAAGAGAGAGAGAAACTCTCATGTATACATTGTTCAAAGGATGGCCATGATGAAGACCATTGTTGGAAACTTCATCCTGAAAAGAGACCCAAAAAGTTCAACAACAAAGAGAAACCAAACATTGCTACAGCTTTACAACAAGATTTAGGATCTGATTCAAAAGACGAAACAAAAATCACAACCATGGGTTTACAAGGTAAGGATTCTATTGCAAGTAGTAGTAGCCTTAATGTAACTCAACATGAAAAAGAAAGAATNAAACCAAACATTGCTACAGCTTTACAACAAGATTTAGGATCTGATTCAAAAGATGAAACAAAAATCACAACCATGGGTTTACAAGGTAAGGATTCTATTGCAAGTAGTAGTAGCCTTAATGTAACTCAAAATGAAAAAGAAAGAATAGATATTTTTCACATAAGGGTAATTTCAAAACATACCAAGATAAATACTTTATTTGATATGGGATCACAAGCAAACCTCATTTCTGAAGACACTGTCAAGAAACTAGATTTGGAAACTACTCCTCATCCTAAACCATAACCTTTAGGTTGGATATGTGACAATGCCAAATTGCATGTGACAAGAAGATGTAAACTTAGATTTTCCATCACTGCAAACTATATAGATGAGGTAGAGCTTGATGTTATTCCATTGGATATTTGTGGTATTGTGTTGGGAAGCCCATATGTATATGATAGGAGAGCAATCTTTCATCGTCATGAGAACAAATATCATTTGTTCAAAATTGGAGTTGAGTACATTGTTAGAGCACATACAAAGAAGATGAATTTTTCACTTACAAGTGTTGACAAATGAAGAGACTAGTCAATGCTAGTAATAACCTTGTACTTTTGATGGTTAAACCCAAAGACAATGATGAAGAAGAAGTTTTCCAAGGATGTGATGCAAAGTTAAAATTTGATGTATATGAGGTTTTTAACGAAAATCTTGAGATGTTTTAGGAACCAAGGGGATTGCCTCCTAAAAGGGGTATCCAACATGAGATTATATTGCAGCAAGATGGTTCTCTTCCAAACATTGACATGTGCAGGATGTCAGTCATGGAGAATGTTGAAATCAGAAAACAAGTCCAAGAGTTGCTTGACAAAGGGATCATCAAACCAAGCACATCGCCATGCAGGTCACCAATTTTTTTGGTACCAGAGAAAGATTGTATATGGCGTATGAGGGTAGATTTCATAGCCTTGAACAAGACTACGAATATGATTGTTGAAGGAGACACATGGAAGAAAGATTTGAAAGCAAAGCAAGCTCGATTGCATGCCTTGACAAGCTATGTATTCCACTTGGTGATAAGGTATAAGAAAGACATTTATGACAAAGTTGTTGATATGCTTACTAGGCCTATTGTTAGTGCTTCAATTATTTTTAAGCACAATCCTATCATGCATGAGAGATATGTTGAACAGTGTGCTTTAGATGTTGATTTCAAAGATGTTTATGCAACTTGTGTCGTACTAACCAAGTTGAGGAATTGGATTCCTATGTGCATGGTAAACTTTTGTATCTTGGCAAGCTATGTTTTTCATAGGGTGAAAGAGTCAACATGATAAGGGAAGCACATTCTTCTCTTGTTGCTGGCCATTTTGGTGTAGGCAAGACAGTGGCTAATTTGGAAAGCAAGCATCCTAAGTTTTGGGATGAGCATCTACACTACTTTCAACATGCTTATAACCAGGCTAAGCGTTCATTGACTCAAACACCTCCATTTGAAGCATGTTTTGGCTATTTGCCAAAATCTCCTTTAGATTTTATCTTTGGGAAAGATGTTGTTATTGATGGTCATTATGACATTGATAGAGCAAATAAGTTCATTGAACAAAGTCAGTTGGTGCATCAAATGGTACCAGAACAGTTGGAAAAGAGCCAAGCCAAGTACAAGACAAGACATGACAAGTTTTGTGTTGGTCTTAAAGGCACAAATCCAAGCAAGGCTAGATGGATTGAGGTTGGAAAGGTGAGGGAACTGTACCCTCATCTTCATCTAGATTGAAAGTAATCTTTTGGAGTTCCAAAAGCTTCCCAATGGGCAGGAGTGACCTAGGGGATCAAATTTTGCTCAAAAATCAAAGTGCTCGGAACTCTTCAAAACGAACATGTGCGTAGGCCTCGTCCTTGTGATCCCAACACAACTCGAACAGGTTCAAACGAACGTCATATGAGTGAGATATCATGTTCTATCCATTTTTCCAATCAACCAAAATTTTGTTGATTGTAAAGTCTATACGGTGTTGACGTGGCAGCTGACCGTACAATCTTTACTACCGTACAATGACATGGCAATTACTAGTGATTGAACATCAATTACTAGTGATTGAACATCAACCAACAATTCGCCATTGTGGGAGAAAATCAATCAATCAAACAAACTGTAGTAGCTATGCATACCCACACATCAAATCGAATCGAGGCAGAGGCCTTCTTCATTAACAATACTGAGTTATTAACATAAGAAGGGTGGTTGTGTACTTCGAAAGTGAAAATGCAATGTAGGGCTTTACATTATCATTAGGGAGGCAGTAACTACACACCAAAACAAAACAACTACCATACAACCGACTGGGTGAATCCATATTCAAGTAATCGACCATATATTCAACCCACAATAACCCATTGCAATTGGACATGCACGATAGTCTCCTCTACAAAACTTCAGACTGGGGGGATTAAGGGTTTGCTCGGTAGCCACCACAAGAAGAACATGTTCAATCTTGGTGTGGCAAATGTAATTTAACACACACAGGGTATAACCCTCGTGCCTTTTGATCAATCAACCACCACATTGCGATAAATACAGGGCCGATTAAGAACAGGAAAAACCCACTTCGTGATCCCTAGTGGTGAAATCAATCAACTACCCATATGTACGATGCATGGTGATACTAATACTTTAGCCATAAAACCCATAAAAACCCGCAGATTAATTACAGCAAAGTGAAAACGCGAAAATAGCCCAGTATGACCAACAAGGTCTTCCAAGTAACCAACAAGGATAACAAAGATCTCTTGTGACTGCTAACGCCCATTAATGTTATGACTTCAACCTCATTTCAAAGAGAATCGTCAGTGTCTCATCCACAATCTCCATTACATAGTCGCAATACTTAAGGAGAGAACAACTAATACACTTGAGACAAAATCCATTTCATAACCAGAGTAGATTCATGAAGGGCCAAAAAAAGAACATACCTGTAATCAAATGTTTTAAGCACAAGTTGGTCAAGCGGTTCCTTCCTACTGAGAAATCAGGACATAACCACAGTCGTAGTGTTTGGAAGATAGCCTGACCATGGTGGCATCCATCGATAAGGGTAAAGGTGATGTGCCATAAATGCACATCACTTACCTACTCCAATTGCATTCAATTCTTAGTACGTGCCAGCTATTATTCCAACAAATCATTCACCTTGCAACAACAACCTTTAATTTCCAAGAGCACCATCATATCACATATTACCATCTCTATTGTAGAAATGTATACCAATTATATTATATACAATCTTAATAACTCGCATGGCTATCCTATACTAGCTAGGATTTGCCCCAAACCTTTTCAATGCATATAGTATAGCATGTTTGCATAGGACAGTTTCTTCTTTCAACCTTTTTTCATTTTCTATTACTAACATGTGTTTGTTGCTGGTGTCACAAGTCCTATATCCAATTATAGTCAACAATGATACCCTGAAATATTTTGGTATAACTTGATCCTGAAACAGCAAGGGAACCCTGTATAAAATGCATGATCCATTATCCAATAAAACAAGATATCGTCAGCCACAAAAGTAGTGTCTCATAACACCAGGCTTGATCTTCAATAGTACAAGGGGTTCCCACCTACTAGTATTATTTAGCTTTTATAATAATAGGCTTTAGCAATACTTTGTGGGCGAACTATGTTGACTTTTTCAATTGTCAACAAACTAGCGACTCCACAAGTAAATTTGTTTTTAACAGATTTAGAACTCGTTACTCATGGTTTCACAGACCAGAACAATAATCTTAAGAAGACATAACTCGAATGATTATGCAACAGGGGGAAGTGAGCGGATTTAATGGAAAGATGACCGGGAATTTGGGAATAACTTATGAAAAATGTTAAGTATGAAGGGTTTTACCACTGTATGCATAGTCCATTTACCATAATCTCTTCTTTAACCTTTAAGGAGGAAAATTTATAGATTTGCTCTTAAAGTCTCAATGGATGAAGAAATGGCAAGAAGAAGCGGGAGATAACCAATTATTTATAAGACAACAATGGAAATATATGACAATTTGAATGGTCCTTCAGAGATGACATCATAACAACTGTGTAAGCTTGATTGTTATTGACTAACAATGCTTGTAGGAGTGTCACTGTGGAAAATATGATCCAACATCTTATTCTCTACTGAAACTAAACGATGACCCAAAACAAGCTCATCAAAATGAAATTGCAAAAGATTAAAATGGAAGAAATAAAGTGACAGAAAAGTAAAGGCAGTAGGAAATACTTAAAATAGAAAACAACTACTGTAAGCAAAAGAAAAAAAAAACGAAAACCTGAAAATAGATCTAGACTACTAAAATACAGGAAATCCAGATAGCGTAGAGATTTTCACGTTGGGTCCATGTAATCCTTTAAGTGAGAACCATTAGTGTTGTAGGAAAACAATGTATCCTACAAATCTTTTAGAATGTAAGAATTTGTACCTAAGACAAAAGCGATTTTGAAAGAACCCAGCCATAATTTCTGAAATTTTGAATGTCTTCCCCTATCAGCGTGAGCCTAATCCCATAGTAGAACTTTTTCATTGACCTTAAACTTGACAGTTTTGACACTCTTGTTGAAATATTTCTTAATGGTCTGATGTCTCCTTTTAATATTATCCAAAGAAAACATCCTTTATTCTTCCAAAGCTAGTAATGCATTTACTCTTTGTGAAACATCTGAAGAATTTAATCCTTCGGTCTGTAGCCTCAACCTTAAGGAAGAAAGTTCCAGCTCGGTTGGCGGGAGGGCTTCTTGACCATAAACCAGCTGAAAAGGGGGTACAACCAGTACTTACTTTGGCAGTAGTTTGATCTGCCCAGAGGGCATAAATGAGGAGAGTATGCCACTGGCGAGGTTTATCCTTGATGAGCCTTTTGACGATCCTCACCATATTTTTATTGGTGGACTCAACTTGCTCGTTTCCTTGGGGATAATAAACTGATGATGTGAAATGTTTAACCTCCAACTTGGCTAGAAATTGAGTTAGCTTAGTAGAAATGAAAGTGGGACCGTTGTTTGTAATAATTTCCAATGGAAGACTGAATATGGAAAAAATATTATTTTCAAGGAAAGAAATTACATGATCGTCTATGGAATGTTTAAGTGGGATAGCTTCAGCCCATTTTGTAAAATAGTCTGTGGATGTCAAGATAAAAACTTGCCCAGCTGAAGAAGGAGGGTTAATAGGACCAATAAAATCCAATCCCCACTTTGAAAAGGGAAAATCTGGCAGGACAGGTTATAATGGCATGGCTGAAAGGCGTTCTCCCAGCAAATTTTTGGCATTTGTCACAAGACCTTGAAAAAACATAAGAGTCACGAAATATTGAAGGCCAGTAATATCCCTTCCTAATAATCTTGAAAGCAGTGGTGTTTGCAGAAAAATGACCACCTACATGAATGACAGAGCTTGAAGAGTCGTGGGCTTCCTACAACAATTTTTGCGCATCTTCATTGTTTACACAACGAAGTAAAATACCATCAACAGAGCTTCGAAATAACAGGTCTCCTATAATGACGTATCTTGCAGATTCAAGACGAAGTCTTCTCCTTTGATGAGTGTCTAAGTTGTTTGGACATCCTTGGTTTTGTAAATAATAAACCAACTTTTTGTACCAAGGATGTTTAGACACAGGGAGGGTCTGATCGTCAATGTAAAAGAGGGCTGAAAGGGAACTATCTTCTTCCTCAATTTCTTCACCATTCTCAACATGCTGAGCTAAGTGAAGGTCTAGGTCACGTCCTTTGATAGTGGAAGAAGTCACGATATTCAAATCATGCTCTTGGATCTTGGAAAGCCAATGTGTAAGTTTTCCTGAAAGATAAGTCTGTGAGAGCAAAAACTTAACAGCAGGTAAAGGGACTTTTACCAATGTATGCTTACCTAAGATGTAGTGGAGAAACTTTTCAACGGCCTTAACAAGAGAAAAATCTTGTTTCTCAATAAAAGAGTATTTAAATTCATCATCAGACAAAATTTGACTCATGTAAACCACATGTTTTTCATTTCCTCGACCATCATCTTGCATAAGGACAATGGAAACTGCCTCCTCAGTGGCATTAGTACAAATCATGAACTCATTCTCAAAATCTCGCTTCACCAAAACCAGTGCGGAGCTGATTGCTTTCTTAATCCCTTCAAAATCATTTCCAAACTCATTAGTCTAGGAAAAAGAATGGTCTTGTTTAAGCATATTATGGATTGGCTTGACCAGCACTGCAAAATCTGAAACAAACCTACAGATGAAGTTAATAACTCCCATAAAATCTTGAACCTCTTTCTTGGAAGTAGGAGCAGGAATGTTAAGGATAGCAGTGATTCTTTCAGGATCGATACTTATTCCTAAATCAGAGACATTATGTCCAAGGAGCTTGCCCTTGGTAACACCAAAAATGGACTTGGAAGGGTTTAGGGAAATTCCAAATTTCCTACACCGCATGAGAACTTTTCTCAGATGGCCAAAATGATTTGATCAGATTTTAGAGTAAACTGTTAAGTCATCAAGGTAGATCTGAATGATCTTACCGATGAAATCGTCAAAAGCTAATTGCATAGCTCTTTGAAAAGTGGCACCTGCATTAGATAAACCAAACGACATAGGTTCATAAGCAAAAGTATCCCAACGAGTAATAAATGTGGTTTTATATTTATTTGCCCTTTTTACCTTGATTTGATTGTAACCGGAAAACCTGTCAAGTAAGGACATCATTTGTGACCCTGCAACTTGCTACAAAATCATTTCCATGTTGGGAAGAGGGAAGTGGTCCTTTATACTAGCTCGATTTAATGCATGAAAATCAACGCATAATCTAATCTGACCAGTTGTTTTCTGAACAGGGACTAGATTTGAGACCCATTCAAAATACTTGACCGGAAAGATAATTCCAGCCTTCAAAAGTTTTTCCAACTCCTTTCGAATGGTTGCTTCTAGCGCAGGGTTGATAGGTCTTTGTTTTTGCCTAATTGGTTTTATGCCTTACTGAATGGGGATGGCCTGTTGCATAAGGCTAGGGTCAAAACCACGAAGATCCTCATAAGACCAAGCAAGAACGTCTTGAAATTCACCAAGAAACTTGGTGAACTTCTCCTTCTCTTCATCTGAACATTTGGCACTTATTTTCACGTTCTTTGGAGTCTCGGGTGTCCCAATGTTCAAGGAGATGGTCTCACCCACCTTCCTTTTCGACTCTTCTTATTTTTGTTTCTCCTTGTTGCCTACATCACTCGAAGAAAATTAACTCTCTAGAGGATTCAAGCCTTTAGGAATCTTGTTATCTTCCATGGATATAATTTCCTTAGGCTTAAAAGGTTCATTTTGGATAAAAGCATAAATTCTCTCGCCATTAGGGAAGACCTGCCAAGATTCTACATTTTTGGGAATATGTGGACGATATAGGGATTGAAAGGTACAATCAGGTCTGTGTGGCAGAAGTTACCGAGTATGAGAAGCTGCAAAAACAACTAACTGATCAGCCATTGAGTTTAGGTCCCTCTTCACGTGAGTGATATTGAAAGACAATAGGTTCGAGATAAGAGCCCAAACAATTGGGTGTATCATTTCATCAACTTTTTGTTAGGGGAATAAATCTTACGTACAAGGTTAACAACAAGCTCGGAATCTCCAAAAACTAAAAGGTGACCACAACCAAGATTATAAGCGTTTTCAATGCCTAATAATAGGGCTTCAAATTCAGTGGCATTGTTTGTGCAAGAAAATTCCAACCTATAAGAAAAGTTATGGATTTTTCCTATAGGAGAGATCAAGACAATACCAACTCCATTACCTTCATTAGAGCATGAACCATCAAAGTGCATGTGCCACATACCATCATCTAAATTGATTTGTTCCAAAGGAATATTATCCTCTTCAGCAAATATGGAATACACTCCTAGGTCCTGTTCGAGATAGTTTACATTAGGTTGTGGGACACTCTCTATGTAAGGGGATACCCTTCCTTCTCTAAGGACTATAATGTTTTTTTTTCATTCTGAGGAACGAATAAGTGTGTCGTGTCGAGTGAGAGATATCCACCCGTTAAGGCTTGCCAATCCCTTCCTAAAATAATTGAGTAATTGCTTACAGGCATATCAATTACCTGAATACTAAGGGTTGTCTTTATTTCGAGGTGAGCACACAAAACTAAAGTCACATCCTTAATCTCACCTATGGTCTTTTGTTGTAGACTATTATAGGAGAGCATGCTTCTGGCGTTTTCATCTATACAAGACAAGCCTAGCTCTTCCATAATAATCTTCGACATCACACTTGGGTCGGAACCACCATCAATGAGGCAACAATGGGCAATTTTATCCATGATTTTATGGAAATATAAAAAGGGGGATTTTTTACAGGGTATCTAAAATTATGTACACTCACTTTATTTACAGAAGAATCCTCTTCGCTTACCTCTTCAGAAAGATTGGCTACAACGGAAGCTTTTCCTTCCATGAATTGTTTCAGATGCATCTGTTGTTCAGGGACAATAACCATGTCTAGGAGGGTTACATCTACTTTGATGTTGGCCAATTGGTTCAGGATATTGTATTTGGAACAGGGGAGAGGAGGAGTGATTCCTTGAATCTCGGGAATTTTAGGAACCTAGGGCGCAACAGTGGTTGAGGATGAACTCGAGCTAGAAGAACTGCAAGGGGGGTCAAATTTGTCTTTGGGGGCATAGGCTTTGTTCCTAGTATTGATGACCATGACATCTTTTGGCTCGGCAAAATCTAGGACATCGATAGTAGCTTCTAGTATTTTACCAAAGATCTTATCTCTAGCATTCTTCTTTACCTCACATGTGGTCTCTTCATGGTGCTCCTCGCAAAAGTTACACCAACTTCGAGGTAAGATAGCCTTAGGCTGGAAATTGTTCTCAACCGGATTTCTAAAAGGGGGTGTGGAAGAGGATGAAGCTCCAGGGGTGAGAGGGTAGACAGTTTCCTTCCGCTCAAAAGCTATCATACGATTGTTCATATCTTGTACTAGTTGTAAGAGAGCGGACATATCTGTTTGTCTAATTGATTCTCCCTAGGGTAGACCAGTTCATTCAAGTTGTTCCTCATACTCTGAGCAAGTGTGTAGGGTGGAACCAGGATTATCAATGGCCTTTTCCTCAAGCCTATGACGGTAGGGAGAAGGCAATGCATTGTAGTAATTCATGAAAGTGGCTTGGTTCTGAGGGCAGATAAGCTCAGGGATTTGATTATACAACTTGGTGAAACACAAGTTGAAAGACTTGATGGTCTCACCATCTTTATAAGTGATGTTATTGTATTCCCTTAACTTCTCGACAGGGCTTTTGGATTGCCCATAAGTGGACCGGAACCAATAGATTAACTCCCCCCAAGTAGAAAGGATCCTAGGAGGAAGGTCAAATAAGTCAGCGACAACCTTTCCTTCCAAGCAATTGACAAACAAGCACATGCAAGTGTCATTGTCGTTAGCCCTTATGTTCTGACAAGCATTTGAAAATGTTGTTGGATCATGTTGTCATTGATGCCAATGGTTCGATTGATTGATGTCAAGTGATTGATTGATGTCAAAGGATTGATTGATTGATGATTGATGTAATATAATATGTATTGTCCTTGATGAGAATGCATACATGAAGATGGATCAATGAGTTGTCATTGATACATGATGAAGATGGATCGATGTGGTTTCATTGGTATATGATGCATTGTTGGAAAAATGTATAGATGACTCATTATTGTCTTATC
>JASDQU010243009.1:70823-84285 GCA_032191745.1 Picea mariana
CTGCCACCTGAAATAACTGAATGGCTTTGGCGAATGGGCGTGGAGGCCAGCGCAGAAGATGGGGCACGAGAACGGAGTGATGGGGCCAAAACAATGGGGAGTGGAGTAAGAATTGTCGAGGGAGCGAGAGGGGTTATAGGGGAAACACATGGAAAAAAGGCGATAAGTGGAGGAGGCAGGAGAGTAGGTGTGATGGACACATTTTAGTGGGAGGCTGACGTGGAGGACACGGGACCCGTGGCAAGTGGTGAGCGGACGAGGAGATAGGGAAGGGGCCACTCAGATGAAAGGGTGGAGGAGGACATATGACACACGACAGTGGGGGGAAGGCGGTTCTGGAGGATGACATGGCGGGAGGAGGGCCCACGCTGGCTAAACACAGGGCAACTGAGAAGGGCGAGACTGACCCGGCGCCATTGATCCGGGCGCGCTGATATGGGCCGTCGGAAAGCTGCGTCTGCGATTCCGGACCCCCCCCTCCGCTTAAAGGTAGAAAGGCGGGGGGGGTCCGGAATGGTCTTCATCGCCATTGATCCGGGCGCACTGATCTGGGCCATTGGAGAGGTGTGCCCCCGATTTCGGACCCCCCCCCTCCGCTTAAAGGAAAAAAGGTGGGGGGGATCCGGAATTCGATGTGCGCCACTGATCTGGGTGCGCAAATCCCAGCCGTCCAAAGTTGATTCTTGTTTAACACAGACGCATTCGCGCCCAAAACTTAGGACAAGTGGGTTTTTAACCCATTCTTTGCAATCTAAACCCCCTTACAAGAAATATTTCTAACACAACTACAAGGCTTTGATATTTCATGTCCAGCATGTTGTTGAAGCCATAGAAGGTAAGTGGGGTAGTAGAAGGATTGTTAAGCAGAGAATGGGCACACTTCCTGGGGTGGGATAGGCATGTGGGGAATGAGGGACTGTAGTCTGTTTGTTGGGGTTGCCACCTCTGTCTGAGTGTTTTGACTGTATATACCTTATCTTCGCTTAGGAATCCTTTGTTGAGGTGGATTTTTTAGCCCCATCTTGGGGGTGACTTGCTGCTAAGAATTTCCAAGTAGCAGATTGTATGGCTAGGAGGAACGTCTGAGGTATGTGCATAGTTCGTAGATTACAACAAAAGGTAAATATATTCTTATGTGAATTATTCTCTGAGTAATGTGCATATACATGTTAAATATAGTATCTATTACAATTGTGTATATGTATATTTGTGCATGGATTATATATGCAATACAACTTCATGTTTGTTGCATATGTAGGGCATGGACCATGACAATTTATATGTGTTTATATATTGTTTAACATGTGAACGTTCATGTTGTTTATGTTATGGAATTGGTACATAATTATGTTGGTTGTGCATATATTCTTAGTTATGCATAACTGTTGTAGATGTAGAGCATGGTAGTTTAAGTATTTCCAATTAGATAATTATGTGGTAACGGTTATGGAATTTTGAGGCGATGCTTGAATCATCGTGCGTGCAAAGTGGTATTATTTTTTTCATGTGAATGGGATAGATCCATCGATTGGCATAGGAATGGTTGCACACCTAGTTGTATTATGATTTATTTCCATTGTTATAGTTGTTATCTTGTTAAGTAACTTTAGCAGTAATTGTATGGGTTCTAAGGCGAATCTAGAAATGTCATGCATGTTGAGGGACAGTCGTCACAACCAACGTAATGATGGTTGAGTGCATAGATATGCCAATACATAGTTTTTGTGCATGGTATGAGACTGGTTGCACACACTAGGAAAAAGTAGTGGCGCATAGCACAAGGTGAGTCGTGTGCATTGTTGGTTTCAACTAGTTGCTTCCGCAAAAGAAATAATTGATATCAAAGATTTATATAGAGAAGTTGTGGTGGTGGAGACTTTACAATGTGGTAATGGGACTCATCTAGGAGGCTAGATATGTCACAACGTGGTATCAGAGCTAAAATTTTGATGTGGCATGGCCTTTGAGCAGAGTTGGGGACATCACAAAGTGGTATTAGAGCTCATTATTTGATGTGACATGGCCTTTGAGAAGATTTGGGGATGTTACAAAGCTCGTGACCATTATGGTAAAAATATTTTGTTATTTTTTCATTTTGTTTGTTTGCAACTAGTAAACTCAACAAAATACACATGAAGCAGCTAGTCAAATATGAAGCAAAATGGAAGGTATTATATAAGTACTTATACAAACTTGACCATCAAGTTGTGGTCTAGAGTTAACTTGGATCGATCTTTATGACCATGAACTAGTTTGTAATTCTAGTAGGCATGCTCCTCCTCTTCACGGAATTTGGAAAATGTGGCTATTGAGTATTGTTGATGTAGCCTTCGAGCAAACTATTGTAGGTGTTAGCTAGATACCAACAAACCCTATTCTTCACTTAAGTGTGTGAGGGTGGACCGAGCTTATTTCTAGGTTTTTCATCCATAAAAAGATGACTTCCCATTTTTTTAATTTCCTATACAATGTCAAATCTCACTAGCACGATTGGATTTCGAGGGTTTCGTTCTATAAGGCGGCCAAGGTTCAAAACTCTCTAGTTAGGAGCAGACATCCAAACAAATATAKCCATGTTAAGGGTTGGTGTTGCCCTAGCCGGATGTGATCCCCGGGTAATTTTTATGGCTTAGATGCCCTTGGGTTGTTGTTTCTTAGACCACAGTCTAGTCCCATGGRAAATGGACACGCTTTCAAATAAAAAACAATCACTTGGAAAATTCACATCAACTTGTAATCACAAAGTGAAAACAATCCAAACAAACCCGCACAAGTCCACAAAAATAATCCAAACAAAAGTACCGCACAAATTCACRAAAACAATCCAAACATATCTACGCAAATCCATAATCTGCAACAAGTTCCAAGGATTCCAACTAATAGTTGGAAGTTGCAATTGCAAAAATAATTCCATGAAAACAATATAAATGGACCCACAAATCCACCAACAACTTCACAAGTAGACAAAAACAAACCTAAAACTTTACATGCATCCAACACCAACTCCCCAATTAGACCAACAATCTAACAATTTTCAACTTCCCACATATCCACCACCAACTCCGCACACATGATATGTTCACTTTACAAGTTCCAAGGTGATGGGGAGGTTGTTCCAAGGAGATGAGGAAGACCCGAAGTGACAAAGAGGGCCCAGCATTAAAATAACAAGTGTTATAGAGAGTGAGGTCAACCAAAAAAATGATTGCAAGTAGAAAATCTTTGGAGGAAAGGTGTTAAAATTTATAAAACTCACATTTAAATTTCAACTAAAAGTTATGTTAGAAACCTTTAAAATATGATTACATGCTAAGAATATTGGGAGAAGAGGTGTTAAAATTTTATGGATTCACTTATTTTGCGTGAAAATCATAGCCCATTTAATGCGTTGTTTGTATATTGGGATAATGGGATGTTCATTCAAGTTTGCATGATCACAATGGAAGGAAGAGAGAGATTTCTACATTATATATTTTGGTAAAAGTGCCACATAAATTTTTAATAGAATATTTCTCCTGTTCTATTTTTGCCTTCATTTTTACACTCTGTATAACCTTTCCTCACAAATATTAATTATGGAAATGTCAATGTAATTTTATTTCGTTTTCACAACAAGAAAGCAATTGCATCCAAGCATAGAAATTTAATCGTATACCAAGGATTATTCAAACTATCAATTGCACATAAATGTTCCTCATTAGCCAAACCTAATTGATATACAATTCAAAAAATGAGTAACCTTGCATTACCTACAACTGGTTTCATAAGAAAAGAGGGACCATCGAAGGGTAGTAATTATCCCATTGGTAGAATACAATGTAGGATATATAAAGTTGTTCTCTATAAATGGCATGTCCTCCCATTTATCTCTTTGGCTTGATCATAAGGTTTAAGGATCTTGTTACCTCTTAGAGATAGTATTATGCAATCGTGCAAGAAACATCTTGTCTTGGGCCAACGAATTTACTATGACCATCATATAGCCCAAATAATAGAGAACTCAAACTACTATAGTTTAGTGTGTACATATTTCATTCAATGATGAATCAATGTACTATTTTTATATTGTAACAACAAGATATTCATTTGAATTTATATTATTATGAAGAGGGATATCTCTACACTCCACTTAGAATGGAAATTATAAGCTCATGTAGATATGTAAGATCTAACCTCTAGTTTTGTTACAAAATGCATGGATGGAAAATTCATTTAAATGTATTCACAATTACTACAACACCAAACTTATCAAACCCTCAATCTATTAAATGATGTCTATGTTGTTTAGAGAATATTCATGTATAGGAACTAACCCAATGAGTTTGGAAGTTAATTATGCAACCCAATGTAAATAACTTCATCATTTCCTTATGGATAGTTAACAATTGGCCTTGCTTTGTTTGCAGTAATATTTCAAATAGGTTAAGTGTTTTTTACTCTTCCTCCATAATATGTAACAAACCACATCTTATTAATCTATCCAGTGAATCATCTAAGTTCACAAGATCTAAGCAACCACATATTCCAGACATCTATTTTAGTATCTAATGCAGATGTGTTGAGACTATAGAATGATGTAGTATTTAGCAATGGCATATTTACAAAGGATGTTATTTGTAGTGGTTGTTATGGTTTCCATACCAAAATTATTGGGCTTAAAATTTTACCTCTCAAATTCATGTTTTTTTACATAGTCTACACATGTTGTATTAATTAGTTGAGTTGACCTTTAGTATTTTCTTGAATATGTTAAATTATTTTAAAAAATACCATTATCTTCATGGCACTCCCTTACACTCTTATTGGAAATCAGAGAGAAGTCAATGAAGGTGACACGATACCTTAACTACACTATATAGAAATATCCCTTGAACAATATGAGGGATGTAGCATACCAAGATAATATGGTAACATACAAGTACCATAAACTTTAGGATATATCTTCATCAATGGTGATGTCAAGCCAGAAGTGGGCAGAAATCGTTACTCCACAGATGATTATTGCATTATCTTGAAGCTCGATAAATATACAAAATGTGACTATCGGTCTTCGGCAATGTATGACTCTTCCTATCACCTACGACTCTTCATATGTACACTAATGTTACAAAAATGCAATCCCAAGGATTATGTGTCCAACATTCCCCCCATTAATCTAACAGGGTGTGTGAGAGTCCAAGCATCATTCTAAACTTCTCAATTTTTTTCTCTTTTAAGCACTTTGGTGAATATGTCCACAATTTGGTCATTTGTAGAACAATGACTCGAGTAAATAGTCTTGGCATGTACATGATATAGAAACAGGGGATACTTTGTGTAGATGTGATTTGTGTTAGAATATTGTGCTCATTTAACCATATACAATATCACAATATTGTCACCCAACCATAGGCATGCATCCACCCCCAAGCACCATAACATTTGACAGACAGAATGATTCTAGAAGCAACACTAAATCCAAATGATAACCAAAAGAGAAAGATCGCACCTTTCTCCAAAGGTAGTGCACCAAGAAGAAAGTCCCAAACCACAAACCAAAACCAGTATCGAGCTGCAGTCATTGTAGTTGCACTCTTCCTCTATACTTGCGCACCACTTTATTGAGTGTGAGTGTGTTGCCAAGTGATCTCAAGTGCCTTCTATTTATATTAATATGTCCAAGTGAATAGGTGCCTCTTCAAGCAGGGTCGACCTATCCTTTTATGTGTATAATACTTCAATATTACTTATTCTTCTAAGTTGACTTGTCTTCCAGGGTTTTCACACATTAGTTAGGTTTTCTCTTACTTCCGAAATATTCTATTCTAGTCAAAGGTTTATCCATGGAGGTTAATATTTCCCGCGGCTACCAAAACATCAACACTCCCTCTTAGCTAGGGAGGTACTTAACCATGATGTTCCCTTATGGTCTTCATATCCTTGCTTGTAATGTCATGATCCTCTCATCATGGTTACGCATACCATGCTATGGGTAGCATCATTATGTCACACATGGATACACCCATGTGGACCTGTCAATCTCGTCTAGGGGCCACAACCCTCTAGAGAACACTAGAGCTACATCTCGTAGTGTGTGTCACCATCATCATCATGGGATACATCTACATGATGTGCTCACCCATGGCTACACCCATGTCATGAGTATCATCATTACTATCATCATTATCCATCCATATCACATGGCATGGGAAATACCTACATGGTATTGCAGACCGATAGCATCACCAAAGCTACACAGGCTATCTCATGAACACCTAGATCATATTACGAGCAACATCATCACATCCATACAGGTTCTCAACTACGCCACTAGCGTACCAGACTGTCTCATTGTTGTAGCAACAACTCGGCATACCAGACCATCTCATTGGAGTAGCCTACATTTTGGCATAAAGCCTACAACTCGGCACAAGGCCTACAACTAGGTATGAAGGCTACAACTCGGCATGAAGCCTACAACTCGGCATAAGGCCTACAACTCAGCGTGGATCCTACAGCTTGGTACAAAGGCCTACAACTCGACACGAAGGCCTAAAACTCAGCACAAAGGCCTACAACTTGGCACAAAAGCCTACAAGATACTTATTTTCGAATTATTCCATCAACTACCTTTAATTGAGAGAATCATTGAACCACATTTTTGTCTGTTATATGTCCCTATGCATCCTGTAAAGTGTCATGGAACCTTTCTTCTTCCTGATCATTGCCTCCCTCTAAAGTTTGACTCCCTCTAAGTCCTTTCAAGTCTTGATTTTATGTGGTAACCTTCCTGGAATATGTAGGATAACCTGCCTGAAACAGAAACAACAAGAGCAAAAGCATTTCCAAGTATTTTATATAAGAACATATCAATTTCATGGTAATTCATTATAGCATTACTAAGGTTTCATGTCTGAGAACAGGAACAAGAAATATATCCTAGAGGATATGTCATTTCATATTACAATTAAGTACAATAAGCATTTATATTAATAGTACGTGCTACTAAATGTTTATTTGTTTCTAGTATTAATAAAATCTAAAGGATTGCAATACTCACTTAAGTAGTAATAAAAATATCAAACCTGATATGCAATCCTGGAGTCTGGTTATTGTTCCTCTTGATTTTATTTTCTTCTGAGTGTTGTAGAGGTCTTCCTTATGTATTTAGTAGAAGTAGTCTTCAGGTGTAGTCTTCTTATGTGTATGTTTGTTGGCATTTTCTATCGATGCATGTTGCTTTTCTTTTATTTTCCTTTGAGGACAATCTTTACAAAGGTGGCCAAACTCATCACAAATGTAGCATTGAATCTCTGAAAGATCCCTCCTCTTTCTTGATGGTTCTGCATTCTTCTTCCAGAATTTTCCTTTCCCTTTTCTTACATGGGATGCAAATTCTTGCTCTTCTTCTTCTTTTTCTTCTTCTTCTTCTGGAGGTTTCTACGAGATTTTCGTAGATAGCATTCAAGTTTTTAATTGAATGCAATTAGACCATAGATTTTCAAACTTGGGTAATTTCTTACGTCCGCATATGCTCTGAATAAATGGTTCTCATGATATTGGTAATCCATTAAGAGATATAGTAATAAGTTATGTGTCTGAAACTTCATCTACAATAGCTTTAAGTTGATCTCTTATTTCGATGACCTTTCATATATATGTGTTGATTGAATCTAACTTCAACATCTTGATGCATCAGAGTTGGTTTTCAAAGCTAACTTTATGCTAGTTTTCTTGCTTTCAAATAACTTTACCAAGGCTTTGTACATTTTTTTTGAATTATTTAGTTCTGCAATGTGTGGAATCAAATTCTATCTAACAAAATCTACCAAGATTCTTCTGGTCATTACTTATTTCTTCATGTGCTTGACTTTCTCTTCAGCTTCTTTTGGCTCATGAATGTCCTGGTTTATGTGGTCCAGAAGGTCATTTTCTTCGAGGATGAGAAATATCTTAGTCTTCCATGCTCTGAAGTTGGTGGAACCTTCCAGACTCTCTTCTACTATGAGATTGATCTTCATGATTGCTTTTTACTTTAACCTTGACCAGTCAAACTTTGACTTTGACCATTCAAATGTTGACTTGACCCAAAAATTCAACTTTGATGTTTTTTTATGGATGAGGTCACTAGGAAATGCGTTGGGTTAGGGTGCACTATGATATCCAAGAATTATKTCAAACACTTCACTTAAAGTTCTCAAATAGTTGGGTTAGGGTTTGTTATTGCTGCAAGACCAAAACCCATAGCTGAAAATGCAATTGTGCTACAACGTGCTTGAAAAAGAGTTGTGGRTCTACCTTCTAGTGGTTATACTATTCCGCATGTGGTGTGGGCCCATAACCTGTTAGAATATTTTKCTCTTTAACCATAGACATTATCACAATACTGTCACCCAACCATAGGCATGSAACCACCCCCAACCACCATAACCTTTGACAGATAGAATGATTCTGGAAGTAGCACTAGATCCAAAGGATAACCAAGAGAGAGAGAGAGAGCACCTTTCTCCAAAGGTAGTGCACCAAGCATAACGTCCCAAACCACAGACCAAAACTAGTACCCAACTACAGTYATTGCAGTTKCACTCTTCCCCTAGACTTGCGCACCACTTTCTTGAGTGTGAGTGTATTTCCAAATGATCTCAAGCGCTTTCTATTTATACTAATCTGACCAGATGAATAGGTGTCTCTTCAAGCAGGGTCGACCTGTCCTTTTCTTCATATAATACTTCAATATTAATTATTTTGTTGAGTTGACTTGTCTTCCAGGGTTTTCACACATCAGTTTAGGTTTTCTCTTGCTTCCAGAATATTGTATCCTAGTCAAAGGTTTATCCATGGAGGTTAATACCTCTCGCATCTACCAAAAAATCAACAATTTGTTCAATCATGGAATCTAGAATTCTTGGCCAACTTAATTGTAGAATTATTGTCAACTAGAAGAAGAGTAGAATTCACTTGTTTCTCCTGCAAGTCTTCAAGTATTTTCCTAAGCCACGCAATCTCCTCCATCGCTTATGTATTTGCCGCATATTTTTCCTCTTTTTTGGAATCTACTGGAACCGATTGTTTGTGTGATCTCTAGGAGACAGTTGTTAATACAAGACTCATGAGATATTCTAAAGGTGATACTTTATTTTCCTTATCCCAACAAAGTTTGAATCAGAATATGTCGATCAGGTTGAAGTCATCCACCTTAGAGTACCTGAGTCCAAAATCTTGAGTTCCTTTCAATTATTTTAGAATTAATTTTGTGACATACCAATGTCCTTCACAAGGATTTTGCATGAACCTATAAATAATCCTAACAAAAAATGAAATTTTTGGTCTAGTGGTAGTAAGATAGATAAGACTTCCCATAATTTGTCTATACTTGGTTGCATCCTCAAATTCATTCCCTTCTTTTGATGTGAGTTTCAAATTATATTCCATTGGAGTAGAAACATGATTACACTCGGACATGCCAAATGTGTTTAACAGTTCTCAAATGTACTTCTTCTAGGAGATGAATATGTACCTTGGATTTTGAATTACCTTAATGCCCAAATAGTAGTGAAGATGCCCCAAATCTATGATCTCAAAACCTTTCTTCAAATATTTATTTATGGAAGCAGTGTAGCTTTCATTGTTCCTTGTTATCAACAAATCAACTACATATATTACAAGATATGCAACTATTTTTCCAACTTTATTGACAAATAAAGTTGCATCATCAATATTGAAATGCTTAAAATTCAATTTCAGAAGATGCTCAATTAACTTCTGACTTCCATGTTCCATTCTTGATGAGAGCATCATATTCCTTCTGCATGGATTCTTTTCATTCATCGTGAAAAGTGGCTTATTCAAAGGAATTCGGTTCAAGGTTAGTATATAAATTCAAATCACAATTATATGAAACATCCATGTCATCTATATCACCTAAGTTTGAATTATCTACCTTACCTCCATATTGTCTTGAGGACATTTTGGTTCATGTCTTTCCGACCTCATCAGGATAAACACTTTCAAGTGTTTTTGTGAGCCAATTTGGTGGACCTTTATGAGATGGTCCAAGTTTCTCATTTCATTGAGATGGTGTTGAGTTCTCATAAAGCCTCAACTTTCCAATCCTCTCAATCATACCATCCATATAAACTTTAGGTTTTGATTAAGTGACAATAACTTCTTCATATGGGGAATATGGTGCTTCATAAGAAGATTCCATATATTGACCCAAGATATGGATCTCTCCTTCAAGATGTGGAATCTTGCCATCAAATTCATTATATGTCTTTATACAAGTGAATATGTCCAAATGATCAAACTGCCTCTCAACAATTTCATATTTCTTGAAGGATTCAAGAAATATTACATCTCTAGAAAGAATGAATTTCTTGTTTGTCTCAACCTAAAGATGATATCTCTTGGTGGTATCTGAGTACCCCAAAAAGATGTACTTCTAACTCCTTGCATCAATCTTACTTCTTTTCTCCATAGGAATCAAGGCATAGAAGGTGGAACCAAAGACCCTGAGATGCCTCACTGAAGGAATTTGTCCATACCACATTTCATAAGGAGTCTTCTTTTTAAGAGCATGAGATGGACACGTTTTTTTTATATAACCTGCACAAATAACTGCATCATCCCAAAACATATGTTTAACATTCTTCAAAAACATCATGGATCAAACCATATTTAGGAGTGTCTTGTTCATTCATTCATCTACATCGTTCTATTAGGGATTGCATGGAAATGTGTTTTGATGTTTGATCCCATGTTGGGGAAGGTAGCTTTAAAATTCATTAGATGCATATTCTTTTCCATTATCAGTGYGAAGATAACCAATGTGAGATTGAGCTTCATTTTGAAGCCATACATGAAAAATTTTAAATGTTTCAAAAGCTTGTGATTTATCTTTCAGCAAGTGCACCCAACACATCTTGGTGTAATCATCAATAAAAGACATGATATGTTTTTTTTTTCCATTTGCAGAAGGAATGGGCATAGGGCCACACAAATTGGAATGAATTAGTTCAATTTTTCTCATGCTCTGGAAGTAGAATCATGGAATGGTTGTTTGTTATGCTTTCCAAGGATACAAGCATCACATTGTTTCCTTTTCCTAGGAATAGTAGGCAGACCAGAAACACCATTCTTTCTTAATAAATGGAGATTTTCATAATTGATATGGCCAAATATAGCATGCCACAAAAGACTAGATGGTGTTATACCTTCATCATGATCAAAGAGGTATGCAATGTTTTGTCTATGGGCATATGTCTCATTCAGATTTAGCATCCTTCCATATTCCATTTTGGTCATAACAAGCATGTTATCATAATCCTTTTTTATATTAAATTTTCCACCAATCATATGAAAAAAGTGGTGTTGTTGTCTGTTGTGCACAAGGGATAGCAAGCTCCTTTTCAGGTCAGGAAGATAGAGCACATTATGTAGAACAAAATCTAGGAATCCAACCAACTTAAGTCTAATGGTGCCCATTCTCGAGGGTTTGACGTTGGACTTGTCTACAAAATACACTATGCCATCTACATTGTTGTTTAATTCTTCGAAGACGTCTATTCAGAATGTCATGTGAGAGGTTGTGCATGTGTCAAGAATCCATGCATCTTTCCAAGAAGTATATAAAGTGTTAAATAAATCTTTTGTTGCTCCTATATTACAATGGGAAACAATGTAAAGGGAAAATTCAAGTGGATTACCTTTTGTTGGTTCTGAAGGTTTACCTTTGTCCTATTTCTTATTATGTATGTATTCTTTGATCTTATCCCATGGAACTCTGCAATCATCTACTTCATGTGACCCATTCTTTTTGCAACGGGTACACTAAAGATTGGATCTATTACATTGGTTGTGTSTACCCCCTCTGCCTCTGAAACTCTTTCTTCCATGTCCACGTTCTCTTATGTTTCTTTCTACTATGGAAGAATCATGTGGTTTGTTGAATAAATTATTGTCATTTATGTCAAAGGTAAGTAAGTATTCACATATAAATATTCAAAGGATATGTGACTTTAATAAATACAAAAKTGGAAGTGGATTAGAAATGAACTTACGTGAAAGTGGATTAGAAACTAACATAGGTAAAAGTGGAGTAAAACATGAAAGTGGATTAGAAATGAAGTTACGTAAAAGTGGACTAAACATGAAAGTGGATTAAAAAAGGTCAAAGTCAAAGTGGAGTAAAAGTGMACATGGTTTTAAAACCCATGGTGGCATTTTACCCATGGTATGTTGAAAAATAAATTAAAAAATAAAAAAGGGGAAATTAATTATTTATTTGATAAAAGTCATGTATTTTCAAATGAACATGACTTTTCATGTAGAAATAATGGAAAAGTAAAAAAGGAGAAGGGGGTTGTGAGAAATAATGTGTGGGTGAAAATGTAATATTCTTATGCATATTATTTGAGGAGTGACGATTGAATATCGTTCAAGGAGCGGCAATTAAATATTAGAGAAGAATAGATATGGTGTTCTAGCAAGTAGATCTGGCGTTCTAGCAAGGAAAACTTGTAAAGGAGGATCTAAGGCAAAACTAGAAGAAGAAGCAAGAATATCTGGTAAAGGCATAGAAAAAGCAGGAGCGAGTATCGAGCACATTTGAAGAAATCAAAAGGAGTGATTGTCAAGTTGATCTGGTGAAAGAAAAAGTAGCGAGTGCGGAGAAGATCTAGCGAAAGCAGAAGTAATGAGAACAGAGCGGATTTGTTAAAGACAGAAGAAAAAAGCAAACTAGTGAAGGAAATGCATATGAAGAACTAGTAAACTTATAATTAGGTTGGTTCCTACATAAAAAAACAACTGTGAGGATTGGTGTCTCCAGTAGGTCGGTTCCTACAAACAACAGAGGGGATTGGTGTCTCTTGTAGGTTGGTGCCTACAAGGTTGGTGCCTACAAGAAACAGAAGGGATTGGTGTCTCATGTAGTTCATTGCCTACCAAAAGCAGAGGAGATCGGTGTCTCCTGTAGGTTGGTTCCTACAAAAAAAATTAACCATAGATTTGTGCCTACAAATTTACAAAAAGAAGTGTTTGTGGTTTTCTCTCGAAATGGTTTCCATGTTAAATATTGTGTCTTCTAGTTGTTACATTTATGTAATTTCTTCATTGTGGTTTATGAGTGTTAAAAATAAAAAGATAGCCTTATATTGATTCACCCCCCCTCTAAGTATAAGTGTGTGCTCAACAATTGGTATCAAAGTAGGTTCCTTCGGAAACAATCTAACCATTGGAAGGTATATCATGGGAGCACATGTGGTCGGTCATGAAGGTTTCTTTAAAAATAGGGCTTCATTGTTTGATAGAACAAACTATGCATTCTGGAGTATAAGGATGTGTTGAGGCCTCAATTGTCCCCCTTATTTTTGGCAAAAGTATAGGGTCCCCCATTGATTTTTGGAAAATATTGTCCATTTGAATTTGATATTGTCTTGCTTGATTTGAAAATAGTAATTTCTTCCCTTATGATTGGATTGAT